>NRDT01000042.1:0-66671 GCA_004124955.1 Starmerella riodocensis
ATGCTAGCCGCCCCGCGAGCCCCCGCGGCCGCGCGCCGCAAAGCCGCCGCGCGCGCCGCCGGCGGACTTCGGCTTCTTCACCTTCGGCGCAGCGGGCTTCGGCAGGAACCGCTCCAGCGGGAGCAGCTTGTCCGTGCCGATGTAGAACTTGTCGCCGCTCTTGAACGACTTGGCCTGCACGCCCTCGGCGGGCTTGATCGTGAAAAACACCTCGTTGATCGGGCCGAGGATCTCGTCGACCTTGCCGACAAGGCTCTTGTTCTCGAGGTAGATCGGCGCGTTGAAGTACGGGATCTTCACGTTGATCGACCGGCACACGATCTCGTTCTCGCACGGCTGGAAAAAGCTGCCCATCTCCACGATCTGGTCGGGCGGACCCTGCGGCGCGGCATTGAACCCGCCGCGGCCGCCGCGGCCGCCGCGAAAGCCTCCTCGTCCGCGATTCATCCGTAGGTTCGTGGAGTCCCGCGGGTCTGCGTGAAAATTTCACTTCTCCGCGTGCGGTTCCAGGGTACGGCTAGCGCTGGGGGAGGTGGCAGCGCCCGCGCGCTCAGCATGGCGACACAGACCGGCGCCCACTCCTCTTTTTAAGACGACGGACGGGATCGTTTTGCAACATCAAGAGGCAGGCTGCGTTGTTGCGAGCGTGGCTCGTCGGGAGGCCGATTCCGTGCGGCCAGGTGCTGCTACTCCGCGACCGTGGCAGAGGTGGGGGAGGCATCGCTAGGGCAAGGCGGCCTCTAGCATCGCTTCCAACTCGACGCGTAGTGTGCCGACGGGCGTGCGAGCGCCAATTTGAAAGCACATGAGTCGATCTTAGGCGAAGACCGCGGTCGCAAACTAGTTGCGTGGCGCGGAATGCGCATGCTCTGCTCGCCATCCGTGCTGAGCGAATATATCATAACATATATACTCGCGCCTTTGCCGCCAACTACGCAGGGCTCCGGCGCTGGTCTCACCCATTCCTTGCGACGGCGTCATAGGCCGCTGAGCAGCGCGCGCGCGCGTCACACGCGGCCTCGTCTAGCCGCTGAGAGAGCAGGTTGTAGCTCGACGGAGCTCACACCGACACCATCGGCGCCCCTTCCTCCTTCAAGCTCCTTGCATCTAAGTGCACGAGGAAGGGGCACGGAAGACTGGAGCGAGCACCGCGTGGAAGCGACGCAATTTGGCGCGCGTGAGTCTCTTTTCCATGAGCCCAGCAGCCCTGCCGCGGGGCCGCCCTGCCGGCTCGCTTCGGGGGCCGCTCAGGTTCGCGAGGTTCTCGCGGCCGTTGAGCGCGCGCATGCGCACCCTGCATGGCCTGCAGGCTGGGCAACCCAACGGCCACGGATAAACTAGCTCGCCCCTGCCCCGGAGGGCGGAAGGCTCATACGTGGGAGCGAGCATGCACGGCTAGCCCGCGCAGCGCGCGCGATCCCTGCGATCAGCCGTGGCAGCGGTTGTTCGCGTGCAACGGCCGCCGGCTGCCGGCCGCGCTGCTGCGAGGCGGCGCCGCGGAGGCGCCTGCGCAGCTCTGCATCGAGCCGGCCGGCGCCCGCAACCCTGCGGATGCACGATGATGCGGTGGAGGCAAGCGCGCCGTGAGTCACGGCACAGCGTGGGCCACAACACGCAGGCAGTGGGGGCGCGTGGTGCAGCGCTTCCCGCTGTGCGTCCGTCCCAGGTGGGGTGCCACCCGGGGTGTTGCCTGGGGTGCCACCCGGGGCCGCGCCGGGCAGCCGCGTTTGTCACCCGCGTCGCAGCGGCCCGTCCTGGCTGGCCACGGCGGGGAGCGCCGCGCGCAGAAGTCCCAAGGTCCCTGACTCACAGCGCGCGCGAGCCAATAGGGCGGGCCCCCAAGCAATTTTTCCACATGAAACGGCGGGCAGAGGGGGGAGGAGGGCGACCGGTTGGGCGGCAGAACCCTATGCCAGCGGTAGAAACGCAAAACCCGAACCTTGGACTGAGGATAGGGCGCTCACTCATAAAATATAGCTATTTTCTGCAGCGGCGGCCGTCACCCACCCCTCCACGCTTCCAGTTTTCTTACTTCTCTCTCCTCGCTCGCTCCTCAGTTTGCCCTGAGCTTCCGCGTCCCTGCTCCTCCCTGCGCATCCTAGCACTGCGCGAGCCGTCCATTCTACGCCGAGCAACCCGTGACAGCGTGCTGTTCGAGAGCGAAGGTCTTGTCAGCATTTGGCAGAGACATCTGAGTGACGAGCACTGATAACACAAAACTTGAGCCAGGCCCCGCCCGCAACCCGCCGCAACCCGCCGCGCAGAGCCCCATGGACGTCAACTTCAGCGAGCTGAGCCAGCTCGACACGATGCGTGCGGACTCGGCGATTCTGGGGCGCAACAACAAGCTGCTCGTGGCGAACCGCTCGGAGATCGCGATCCGCATCTTCCGCACGGCGCACGAGCTGTCGATGGTCACCGTCGGCATCTACGCGCACGAGGATATCTTGTCGATGCACCGCCTGAAGGCGGACGAGGCGTACGTGCTCGGCGCGCCGGGGCAGTACTCGCCCGTGAGCGCGTACCTGCAGATCGACGAGATCCTGCGCATTGCGCGCGAGCACGGCGTCAACATGATCCACCCGGGCTATGGCTTCCTGTCCGAAAACAGCGACATGGCGCGCCGCACGGCCGAGGCCGGGCTGATCTGGATCGGCCCGCCCGCGGACGTCATCGACGCCGTGGGCGATAAGGTCAGCGCGCGGCGCCTCGCCGAGAAGGCGCGCGTGCCCACCGTGCCCGGCACGCCGGGGCCCATCGCGAACGTCGCCGAGGCGCGCGCGTTCACTGAGACGCACGGCTTCCCCGTGATCATCAAGGCCGCGTTCGGCGGCGGTGGCCGCGGCATGCGCGTCGTGCGCGCCGGCGAGAGCATCGAGGAGGCCTTCGAGCGCGCGACGTCCGAGGCGCAGACGGCGTTCGGCAACGGCACCGTCTTCATCGAGCGCTTCCTGGACCACCCGAAGCACATCGAGGTGCAGCTGCTGGCCGACCACCACGGCAACGTCATCCACCTGTTTGAGCGCGACTGCAGCGTGCAGCGGCGCCACCAGAAGGTCGTCGAGGTCGCGCCGGCGATCAACCTGCCCAACGCCGTGCGCGAGGCCATTCTGGCCGACGCCGTGAAGCTCGCGGCCACGGCCGGGTACCGCAACGCGGGCACGGCCGAGTTCCTCGTCGACAACATGAACCGCCACTACTTCATCGAAATCAACCCGCGCATCCAGGTCGAGCACACGATCACCGAGGAGATCACGGGCATCGACATCGTCGCCGCGCAGATCCAGATCGCCGCGGGCGCGTCGCTGCCCGAGCTCGGGCTCACGCAGGACGCCATCACGATGCGCGGCGCGGCCATCCAGTGCCGCATCACAACAGAGGACCCGACTAAGGGCTTCCAGCCGGACACGGGCCGCATCGAGGTCTACCGCAGCGCCGGCGGCAACGGCGTGCGCCTCGACGGCGGCAACGGCTTCGCGGGCTCGGTCATCTCGCCGTACTACGACTCGCTGCTCGTGAAGTGCACCTGCCTCGGCTCCACGTTCGAGACCGCGCGCCTTAAGATGCTGCGCTCGCTCATCGAGTTCCGCGTCCGCGGCGTCAAGACGAACATCCCGTTCCTGCTCACGCTGCTCATGGACGACACCTTCCGCAAGGGCGACTGCTGGACCACCTTCATCGACGACACGCCGACGCTCTTCAACCTCATCAAGTTCCGCAACCGCGCGAGCCGCCTCCTCACGTACCTCGCCGACGTCAAGGTCAATGGCCCGCAGGTCGCGGGCCAGCGCGGCGATCCGCTGACGGACCACATCACCGTCCCGCAGCTGCCGCCAGGTAGCGCCGGCGCGCCGCCAGCGGGCTGGCGCGACGTGCTGCTGCGCGAGGGGCCCGACGGCTTCGCGCGCGCCGTGCGCGCCCACAAGGGCACGCTCTTCATGGACACGACGTGGCGCGACGCGCACCAGTCGCTGCTCGCGACGCGCGTGCGCACGCTCGACCTCGCGGCGATCGCGCCCCTCACGTCGCACGCGCTCGCGAACGCGTTCTCGCTCGAGTGCTGGGGCGGCGCCACGTTCGACGTCGCCATGCGCTTCTTGTACGAGGACCCCTGGGCGCGCCTGCGCAAGCTGCGCGAGCTCGTGCCCAACATCCCCTTCCAGATGCTGCTGCGCGGCGCGAACGGGCTCGGCTACAGCTCGCTCCCGGACAACGCCATCGAGCACTTCTGCATCCAGGCGAAGGAGAACGGCGTCGACATATTCCGCGTCTTCGACGCCCTCAACGACCTCGAGCAGATCGCCGTCGGCGTGCGCGCCGTGCGCCGCGCCGGCGGTGTCGTCGAGGCCACCATGTGCTACTCGGGCGACATGCTCCAGCCGGGTAAGAAGTATGACCTCAACTACTACCTCACCCTCGCGCGCAGCATCGTCGAGCTCGGCACCCACATCCTCGGCATCAAGGACATGGCCGGCACCCTTCGCCCGCCGGCCGCCGCCAAGCTCATCGGCGCCATCCGCGCCGAGTTCCCGGACCTGCCCATCCACGTCCACACGCACGACTCCGCGGGCACGGGCGTCGCCTCCATGGTCGCCGCCGCGGGCGCCGGCGCCGACGTCGTCGACGCTGCTTCGGACTCTATCTCGGGCATGACCTCGCAGCCGGCTATCTCGGCCATCGTCGCGTCCCTCCCGGAGGTCGACTCGGGCCTCGACCCGTCGCTTCTCCGCCTCGTCGACCAGTACTGGGCCCAGATGCGTCTTCTCTATGCGCCCTTCGATGCCGATCTCAAGGGTCCGGACCCGGACGTCTACGTGACCGAGATCCCGGGCGGCCAGCTCACCAACCTGCTCTTCCAGGCGCGCCAGGTCGGCCTCGGCCAGCAGTGGCTCGAGACAAAGCAAAAGTACCGCGAGGCAAATCTTCTGCTCGGCGATATTGTCAAGGTCACGCCCACCTCAAAGGTCGTCGGCGACCTCGCGCAGTTCATGGTCTCGAACAACCTCTCCGCGGCCGACGTGGAGGCGCGCGCCTCCGAGCTCGACTTCCCGGACTCCGTGCTCGACTTCTTCCAGGGACTCATGGGCACGCCCTATGGCGGGTTCCCCGAGCCGCTGCGCACCAACGTGCTACGCGGCAAGCGCGAGCCCTTCAACAAGCGGCCGGGCGCGCTCCTTCCGCCCCTCGACATCGACGCCATCCGCGACACCCTCCGCACAAAGTACGGCTCGGGCGTCACCGAGTGCGACGTCGCCTCCTACATCATGTTCCCCAAGGTCTACGAGAAGTTCATGGAGGTCAGCGCGAAGTACGGCGACATGAGTGTCGTGCCCACCGTGCTCTTCCTCGCCAGCCCTGAGCTCGGCAAGCCTTACGAGGTCGAAATCTCGAAGGGCAAAGTGCTCGTCATCAAGCTGCTCGCCGTCTCCGAGCTCAGCGAAAAGACAGGCACGCGCGAAGTCTTCTTCGAGCTCAACGGCGAAATGCGCAAGATCACCGTCGAGGACCGCCACTCCGCCGTGGAAACGGTCACGCGCCCGAAGGCCGACCTCACAAACCCGGGCCACGTCGCTGCGCCCATGGCCGGCATGGTCGTCGACGTCCGCGTCACGCCGGGCTCCGCCGTCAACAAGGGCGACTGCGTTGCGGTTCTCAGCGCCATGAAGATGGAGATGAGCGTGAGCGCCCCGCACAGCGGCCGCGTCGCCCGCATAGAAGTCAAGAGCGGCGAGTCCGTCGACGGCGGCGATCTCATCTGCGAGGTCGAGCGCGCTTGAGCTTGCGAAGTTACTTTTGTGTCTACGTACATCTTCCTTTTTGTTTTCTTAATTATCGTCAGCATCCATAGCTCTTAGACAACCAGTCAAGACGCAGTGATAGAGACGCAGGCACGTAGCCTCTAACTCAAACGATTTCACTTAATAGCTGAGGTACGGTGTAAACGGCCGTCTGCTAACAATGCATCGCCTAGTTAGTTAATTGTAATTATTAGAACCCCCTGTTGGCATAATCCATCCAGACTGCTCTCCTGTTTCCTGGCACAACGAATCTCACCAGTATGAATATACTTGTGGCCTGTGGAAGTCTCACTTTTGATGGGCTCCACGTATCTGACTTCGCCCCCTGACTGCTCGACGACAAGTCCCTGTAGTCCCCTTATATATTCCGAGTTTCATCCCCCAAAGTTGCAAAGAGTTGTCTGGTTCTAGGCAAGGTATATTTGTGGGCCATTGTTCAAGCATCAGCTCAAGGGTCTTGGAAACAGTCGGCTTCCTCTTGAACACAACTATATCCCATAAAAACTCCTTGATAGGCATAAATTATTAGGCCCAGCAGATATTCTAGAACGTTCGAAAATTTGTGTAGTCGATAATAGGCTTACTCTACGCAGGCGCCGTTTGAGGTTCTCCAGAAGATTCCCTTATGCCCTGATGATAGCTAGACTTGCTTGCTTAGTTGCATTTTCGAGCGATATTGGTGTTTACGTCCCCTGATATAAACAATGAGTTCCGGGGTGGGGAAGCTGACGCGTTGTCTCCCTATGTCCGGGACGACCCGGGTTTCTGAAAGTACTTCACCAGATAATTTGGCCGCAAAACCCGCGAAGCTCATTCGCGTCACGGTGTAGTCCCTATGATGATAAAACAAGGCTGACAAAATGGGAACAAGTAACTGCACAGGTTGGTCCGATGACTTGGAAGTTGGTCTCAAGCTGGCTTCCGGCACTCAACTATATGCGATGATCGATTATCTGGTTCAGGGTTGTGCAGTAGCTCCATTCAAATCTTAGAGGTCGATTGAAGAATAACGCACTCACCTTGAGGGCTGAAACGCGACTTCATCTGTCGAACTAAGACGGTTAGGTGTCAGCCTGTCAAGCCGCCGAACAGTCAGGGATTGTAGACAGGGACTGTAAACAAAGGGGCTCTTGATAATATTAGTAACAAAATGACAGCAACCGAATATACGAGTCAAATTGCTGAACATCCAGCGATCTCTGGCTTTGATTGAAGATCCAGAATGCATATGGCTTTACAACATGAGTCTGCTTAAAACGCGAGCTGGCTTATTCGTCCAATGAGCAACATAAATTTTATAGTGTCGTTCTTCGCGCCCAGTAGTCAAACGAGCAGGTTGCATTATAGAGCGGTATTGTCGCTTCCTAGATCAACAGTCATCTTTGAATTGGTTAGAACCCTTACATAGCAAAAGTTTCAATCTTTTGAGCTCCACATCCCAAGATTCTTCGACATCATATGAAAGGGAACCCTCCCGCCTTCACCAGATCTTTTCATTACTCTTGAGAATCTTGGTAGACGTCTATACCAGGTCATATGTTAGAGACCGCACGCTCTTGGGTCTATAAATGTGTGCATCCCCACTCTGAGCTCATTTTTGCTATACTGCCCCCCAGCCACAAGGACTCCCTCGACAACTTTACCTCAAACTGCGTAGTCGTGCAATTTTTTGGCATGCCTAAAGCCTGGCTTGGAAAAGGGCCTAGAAAATCTGGCTCTTTGATAAAACTACGAAATAGCGCGGCGATACAGCTCGGCGACGTTCACTCTCAAGAAGCACATTATCTGGGTTGGGGTTGTGTCTTCGGGTAGGCGTGTGGCATTTGTACCGTGCGGCCAAGGAGCATGACGTCATAGATAAAGCTCGGTACGTGATTGATGGCTCGAATGTGCCGAGAAGCTCAGAAGGTTGTTAGGTTGTAAAATACGTGATATTTCCAGGTTTGGCATTTGGCAAATTGTAAATACAAACCGACCAGGCCCGTAGCGCCTGTGCATGCGATGAGTGGCCCAGCACGAGTTCTCTAGCCTAGTTCTGCGTGCCTTTCGAGCATGCAAATTATTAGTGATAAGCAGCTTCAGAATCTCGGTTTAGGGTTATACTCCTGCTCGACCTTCCATTTCATCGCATAATCCTACGGAAGCATTCCGAAGATCAAAGTCCATGACATAGTCGAGGGCGAGGTAGGTTAGGCAACCGACAATTCGTCGCATTGCAAACACAGTAAATAGTTGCGCACGTCTCTCTTACGATATCTAATATGACCACCATGCTAAAGACCGACCATCTTATGCCGGAAGCGCGCAATTATCACGTGTAGCGCCGTGTGGTCGCAATAGCATTAATGTACATTAAGCGCCTGGCTAAGTCACCGACACCGGCCACTCGTTAACTGTTTATCCGAACACACATTACGCAATTTTTATCTCGGCACGAGGTGATGATTCTTTTCGACACTACTTTATAGCTGTCTTGATCTTTCAAGAAAGCTCCCCAGATGTTCAAGTTTGAAAGGAATACCAGAGATGTTACAACGCCTCATTCTCTTGCTGATTGCATGTGTCAGCCAAGTTTTAGCATATTTTGTTGATCTTGGCGACCATGACAATATTATTCTCCGAGGACATCCAGCTTCTCCTTACCCGGTTTATGAGATAGGTGTACCATTTAATGACGAGTTGGCGAGCCAGCTTCAAGTGTACAGGTACCTGAACACTACGGCAGCAGCTACAGATCTCTATGAGAACATCTTCCTTGGGATTGGTGACTTACGCACTGCTGTTCAGCAGAAAAGAGACTGTAACCAGCTCAGTCGGAGCAGCGGAACTTGGCTCATCAAGCAGACTGTATCGATATAAGCCAGCGCTGTCAACGATCAACAATGCGTTTACCATTTTATTACATGATTATTTTTGCTTCTGGCGGACTGGCAATCACCCGCAGCCCACAAGTGTGGATGACGCAATTGAGCTCGCAGACGAGACTATCTCGTGAGCAACGGATGAACAAGCTGGCCAACAGTGGGTAAGCGGCCCGATCAGAAGTGTCAGTTGTATGAAATTGCGAATTTGTTTGTCAAAATTTGACTCACGCAATAAGTGGTTGAACTCTGCGCGCGGTTATTAGAGCACGTTGAGAAATGCTATCAAGCGATCTCAACTAATCGTCTTAACCTATACCCTCCTGGGTGACTCACATCAATATAGCCTTGTGAGAATTCAGCTTGATAAGGCTGTTCGTGCAGAACGGGTTCTAAGGAGGATAAGTGCTTTGGGAATCTGGCACTTTGGAGAGTCGTAGTATGTCTGGTTAGTTATTCTGATGCGAGAGGCTCAGATCAAGCCGAAAGACTGCCAGAGGCCTGCTGAAATGGACAAAAGACTTCATTGCAAGCGCAAGTGCTGCATCCCCTTTTACATTAGAAGAACTGTGTCTTCAGAGTAGTTGTGCGCAGTGTCTATATGAGGAAGCCGGTCGCTCCCATTTTCCTCGCACTCGCCCTCCTGCCTTCGCAAATACCGTCCCTCAAACTCTACGTAATTGTGTCTGACAGTTCGTCCTACCTCGAGCCTGGCCTGTGCGAAGACGTCTTTGAAAATATCAGTGAGACAACCAAATGGCTAGACAATGTATCTCGGCAACTTTTGGGCTAGGGCAAGTAACCCCTTGGTTTAGGGTTATGTCATCGCGTGGGTAGCAAACACTTCATCGTGCATTCAAGCGGCATGACGTCATAAAAAGTACTCAGTTTGCAAATGGGGGGCTGACAAGTATGTCGAGAAACTCGGGATTTTGTAAAATTGGGGGCTTGAGTGTGTTTTTGGGCATTCATCTACCAACGGCTTGCGTCGATGCTAAAACCGAGTGACCACCACGTTATGGCGTTGCGTTCATTGAGTCCACCCCGCCAGAGTCTAAAGCTACCTTAAGCGCGCTTATAACACAAGCAGATTTCTATCCAAAGATTTTCTCGCCTGGCATACATGTCGCCAGCTTTCCTGTAGCATGTTCTCGGTATGTGGACCAAGGCTTCAACTTCAGAAACATTCCTATGTAGATAGAATGTGAAGCTGTCTACTGACGCTGAAATCCATTGGCTGTTTTGGGGCTTCTCATTTTGGTATCTAGAAATAAAGAGCTATGTCGTTAGAATTCGTTGCCACGCAAGCGCGACGTAAGACCGCGTCCCCGTCTGTGTTGATCGAATTCTTCAGTTACAACTTCAGGTAAGCGTGATGATTGCTTTCAGGCTGAGCAAGTTCTTGACTGATTTAAAGATCTGTGTGGACGATAAAGGATTCATCTTTCACCGGCTGTGTCGTGCGCATCTCTCCCACAAGATGCTCAATCAGTAGCCCCTTCTCCCGAATAACGTCTAGAATCTCGTCCTCAGATGCGGCCACAATCTTTCCATGGGAGCACAAGAGAAAGTCTCGCTTCATTTCCCGGTATATGAGCTCATTTGATTTTAAGTGCAATCTTATGTCCCCTGAGTCCAAATAGACCCACCTTTCTGCAAGAATTCTACCCGATAAATTTGCTTCAAATTCCGCAAGACTCATTTGCGGCTCGCTGTCTTCTGTGAAGAACAGACTCGCCAAAAAGGGGAACAGGAGCTTCATTGGTTTGATCTCTAACTTGTTCCGAAGACATCAGCTGGCGCTCGGCACCTAATGATCAGCAATGTCCAAACTCCCGGCTCAGGGTTGCGTACATGAGACATTAAACACAATGCGTCGGACATGCCATGAAGGCTTTGAATATCTAATAACAACACAAAGAGACCATGATGGCTACTTTAGGTGGTTGGTTTTGGCCGCCTTGTACGTTCGGAGGAACACGTTACGTAGAGTCTAGATGGGATTTCTAGTTGTATCAGTATGACAAGTCCTGGCCGTTTACGCACGACAACGCGCAGTGACTAAGGGTCGTGCCGCGCGATCGCTAGAGACGTTATGGCTCATGGAAGGGCATGTTGTTTCGGCACGACGTTTCTACTTATATTTGACTTGTAAAACGCCACATCTTTATCTTTTTACTGGTGTCTAAAACTCTGCAGTGAATTTATGCCAGCCTTCTGGCCTGCCAAATATGCATCAAACTTTTCTAGAATGATGAAAGCAGCAAATGCTGCAACCTCTATATCCAGCATCCCAGATAGCAACGCATCGGCATTTGAACCATGTTGCGGGAAAATTTAGGCTCTTCGGGTAAATTTAGGCTTTTTCGGGTCTGTGGAAGTGTCTTTAAGCGCTTTGAAACTTAAAGTTAAGTTGATAATGGGTTTCTTACTCCTGTGTTCCGCATGCAGCTCCTCCAGCCCGACCTCCTTACTTTGGCCTCCTCCCTTTCAGCAAACAACATTTCTGTGTGAATTCGAGAGTTATCAGTCTGGAGACGTTCTTATCGAAAATTCTTCGCTTGGCGGTGGTGTGATGAAGTACTATTCTGGTTCTGAGCTCGAATCTCTGACTGTGAACGATATTCAGTACATGTGCTCTCACGATATGATTGTGGATGCCACTGAGGATCAAGTCCATGGATTTTTGGAGTCTAAGGGCTTGATCAATGATACAGTGCCTGGGGGTCGTGGTTCTGAACTTTACGGAATGACATGCGCCAGTTCACAACAGTAACTAGTCCGGGCTGAGCCAATGTTCAATCCGTCGTTGCTACCTCTAGCCTTGCGCTGTCGGTAGCTGAATCTATTAAGGACTGGGTTGGCAACTCCAAATCGAAGAAGTCGAGAGAAATTGAGGCTATGAATGAGGTGGGTTTGTTTCTATTCTTAGTGGCGATAAGGCAGAGAATGCCGATACCAAATGCGTCGAGACGGCACTTGAAAAGGAAGGAGCCAAGCGACACATCCCTGATACGGCCGAATGTTGTCAAGTCGAGTCGCAGAGCGGTCAGCGAACGTGGACTGGCACGGTAGGCAAAGACTATGCGGGAGTGAATGATACTACCTTCAAAGGCTATGAGGGCAAGTACCCATATGAAACCGATTACAATTTGCGTCCAGTTTGCCTGAAGCTACCCGCTTCATGGCGACCATACAACCTGGGAGCGGTAGCCTTACTATAGACTTCGCTATTATTACAGCTTAACCCTGTCCATATTGGCTGTATTTTCTGTCAGTTAAGGAAAGAGAGGTCCTGGAGAAATCGTCCTAGTCGAACGGAGCTGTCCTTCGACTTTCAAAAATTAATTCTGTTGGCATCAGAGGCCAGTATTGGCTACGGGAAATAGATTTGGTGCGGCACACTGTAGTGGCTTTCGGTGCGAAGGCCAGTGCTTCTAGCCATGGCAAGACGGTCGAGCCTTGCTAGAGGTTACAGTCCTCTTAAAACATCTTAGCCTTCGAGAAATACGCTGGCTTTTATAGTAATTACACGGCTCATAACTTTTAGTTTCCTAACAAGCCCATCACCGCCGCTTATCGTCATTCAAAACCATCTAGTGAGAAGTCCTATCGAATTTCGGACGACGGGGCAAGCTAGCTGCATTAGTTGGCTGCGACGTGATTGAGGGTATTTGTTTGTTGGTCCATCGTGTTATTCGTTGCGTTTAAGTTGAAAATGACATCCCCCTTTGTGATGTATCACAAGCTCGATCCTTCATATTTAGCTTCAGCTAGGATTCGCCAAATAAACCCAAAGGCGGAGGATTTCGTCCAATCAAACTTGGATCTCAGTGAGGCATGCTCACGCAACGAGAACTTAAGGCATGCGAGCCAGCTGCAATCTTTTAGGAATATGTTGGATTCCATCTGGCTAATATGAGCAGCTAAGAAGAAACCACACTAACGCACATCATATCATTATCGTCAAGAGTCACGATGAAGCAGCATCAGCTGTTGGAGATTGCGTGCGAGAAACTTGGCCCTCAGCTAGTCTAATTAACTCCCAAGGCATTGAGAGTCAGCTGTCATAGTTCTGGCAAAGCTTTTCGGCTGACGCATTGTGATAACAGCTACAAAAATTCTAAGTATCATTCTTGCACCATAAATCTCAATGCTTGGAAGTTCGAACTTACAAGAGGTGGCGCGGCTGCTGAGTCTGCGAGTAAATATTTTTGTACATCAAATAGATATGTTTATTTTAAATCAGGGTAACAGATAGCTTTCTCGTCGTTGGCACGCTCTTATCACTTTGTGACTTTTGATATACAGTCCTTCTATTCTTAACATGTTAAGGATTTCCTCTTCGGATTCGTCAACCATGTAAAATTTGACAGCATTCTTACCGACCCGTCCATGAACCATAGACGAAAGAGTTCATGACTGTGAGGTGAAGAGATATTTACCATCCAGATTGCCTTTAACATCTAGATAAACTGTACTTTCTCAGAAACTCCTCCCATATATATATTCGCTTCAAACTCCTGGAGACTCATGATTGTGACCCATCATCCTTCCAAGTTGCAAGTAGCGACAATAACGGTATAGTACGCTTCATAATGGTCCACCTATTTTCGCTTCCTGAATAACATCTTTGGCCTTGTAATGAGCCCAGTAGTGGATCCTTCGATCTGATTAAGGGTGGACACGTAGGGCAAGCCGAGCATTACTACCGCGCACCAGATCATAGAACAGACTCTGCTGGCTTGAGACGATTTTCGTCACGAAATGAGCACTGTGTGAGACGGGCGCGGCGGCTTACACTGCACCCGGGTTTAGTGGCATGCTATTACAGCTACACATCAAGCGCAACTTACCTGAAGAGTCAATCAGTGCCTCAATCAATGGGCCTTACATTGAAACTCACAGCTCGAATCTCGAATATGTACGTGTCAATAAGAATATTTACAGCCGAAACTGCGACAAATGCTCCGGTAAAGTGGGAATCCGTTGTGTGCCGGCTAGCTGAGCAATCAGAGCACTTGTGCGCGGCAAAACAAGTCTAGCTGGGTATTTGCTGAGAAGGCTGCAATGCTCGCTAGAGCGAACGGCTGCTCACGGACACTGCTTGGGCTCAATCATTGGGGCAATCCACTACGGGGATGCTACGAGAACGCATACCTAGACAAGGTCAAGCAGCTTGTGTACCACTGTGCCCTTGAAGAAGTAGGCAGTCTCCATTGCATACAAACTGTGCGGTGGCTGCGTCTTCAAGACAACCAAATGAGTACGCGACACTTAGTGTCAAATTTGCCGGATACGAACGACGCTGATGGGCCTTCCGTTCGTCGGAAAGCCTCGGACGTGCATTGTATCGGAGAGACCAGTAACACGGATTGTCACTGGTCGTAGGTGTATGATGATGTGATGCTAGTTACCCTCCACATCAAAATTGCGAGAAAAAAGAAAGGCGATCCCTATTCACCGTGGCATCACTCAGGGCTCAGTGTCGTCGCTAAAGTTTCGTCAATAACCTCTCATTTGACGTATAGCTCGAGCCATCTTGTCATTTTGATCAATAGATATCTCAAAAGCATTTATGTGGAGTGCCTACTTGAGTGCATCTGCCAATATTGCCTCGAACTATTTATGGCCAATATGGAATCCAGCTTCATCGTAAATGCGGTCCTTCGGTAACACCACATATTTCTAGTCTCATTAAGGCAGAGCTTATTTGGTGTATCTGCCTATCATACCAGTCATGTCGTCGAAACAAATCGGGTCTTGCAAAATCCTTGTTCCGCTACATTGACGAAATTAGTGGTAGCAGCTCGAGAATTGGCCACCACGAGCTTATGTGGCATATGAAGCGCTTGTCTGTTACAGCTCCGAGTGTTTGACGACTCTCTCGGTATCTCGTTTGTTAACTCCCTCAACGACGAAATCCTCTATCATAAGCCCTTTGACTCTGAGAACTTCCTGGATCTCCTCCTCAGATGCGTCAATGATACTTCTGTTTGACTGCATCCGCCTTCCCCAATCTTCATGGATCCAATTGACTAGTTCATCGGTAGGATAATACGTTTTACCACCTGTTTCTTTACCTGTATTATCTGTGAACACTGTTCTCTCACATAAAATATTTCCAGAGAGATTTGCCTCAAAATCTGCAAGGCTTATGTGTGGTTGACCGTCCCGCCAAGCCGCCCACGCAGACAGAAAAGGTAACGCGAGTCTCATGCCAAATTATTTCTACTTCAACTGCAACATGGAAAGGCGATATATATACAACATCTGGGTAGGGGCGCCGAGTTTAGGGTGACGGAGCAAGTTGGGCAATGGGACTTCAGCGCGCGTCAGACTGATGTCATGAATTAGAAAACCCTCACGGCGATGGCCGAGAGGCAGAACCCTCTTTTTGGTACAATGAGCGCCGCAAAGGTAAGGTGAGCTACATTTTTTTCTAAAGCGCTCTTTATGCGCGCTGCGCATCTGGTTCTACATCTGATTAGTTTTGCGTACCATATTTTTGTGAGCTTAAACGAGTCATTGCTGCGTTCTGATTCTCTTGCTTTACACGCTAGTAACGTTTCAGCCAGTTATCCCGCAGGTTCGGAATCCCGTGGATCTACATTCGAAAAGCTGTTGTATGGCATTTACGCGCAGCGCAGGCTAGAGTAACAGAGTTGTCTTCGCATCGTAACTGGCAAATGTATTAAAGTACACATATTGGCAACATCTATTGGACAGAGGATCGGCCATATATGCCGCTGATGGAAACGAAACAGTGGAGTGCGCCCTCTCAGTCTACAGTGGAGTGTGCGGGAAGGTACTATGGAGCAACCTTTGTCAAAATTAAAGAATGCGATAGAAAAGTTTCTAACAGGGTATTGAGAGTGTGTGGAATAGCGCGTCCGCCTTTACGCGGGCCTTACTACATAGCGGTTGATTTAAGCGGCAGGTAGAGTCGTATAAAATGATTTCCAATGGGTTTCCAACCTTAGGAGCAACCAATTGCCGATGCGAATGATGTTCAAGCGGTCATTGTGAACTGTCGCCCTAGTAATAGCACGGTGTAGGGAATTAATACCCTACTTGATAAAGAATTGGTAGCCAGCTCACCTAGCCACAATATTCTGCCAAAAGGAGAATTATACATCTCCACATATCCCAACTCTTATCTCGCTCCACACGAGGTATTCCTGTGATTGCTCTGCGTCCCTTCTAGATTGTTAACCATCCCTGGGAGTTGTGAGACGTGTGAAGCGCAATTCAGAAATGTGACAAAGCCGTTCACGGTAGGAAGCTGTAAGTGTCAGCCAAGCTATGGCTTCTTTTGTCAATCTTGGCAGCAGTGATATGTCATCCTTTGAGGACTTCCGGCAACCCCTTATCCGGTGTATGAGATAGGTATATCATTCAATGATGAATTGGCTTGCCAACTTCAGGTGCATAGGGACCCTGAATACTACGGCGGTGCGCTATAGATCTATGCGAGATGACCTTTCTTGGGACTAGTAATATGATCGTTGCTGTTCAGCTGAAAAGAGCTTGCAACCAGCTTAGACAAAATAGCAGGAATTCGGCTCATCAAGCCGATTACGTCAATGTAAGCCATCGATACCAACGTGCGAAATGCGTATACCGTTTAACTATAAGGTCGGCTCGTGCTTCTGGTGGGCCAACAATCACCCGCAACCCACCAGTGTGAATGACGCGATTGAGCTCGCAGATGAATTAGTTGAGTATGCAACAGTGTAACAGGATGGACAGTTCTGGGTGAGCGCTTCAATTGGTGGTGTCGATTGGTGTAATTCGCGGATGTGCATGTCAAATATGGACTCTTGCAGAACTATCAACAGTGCGCACGGACGCTCTAACATTGGACCATAGCACGCTGAGGGCAATGATCAAACTCCTTCAAACCTATTCATAGTGTCATAATATATGTGGAGGTCAACGATTCTCTGTTTCTTGCAGTAAACTAGCACCCCACTGAAGGTCAATAATAAGACATAGTAATAACTGGCTTGCCTGGACCCTGGCAGTCATTTGAGGGCCTCATTCACCTTGAAAATGGTTGCTGAGGACGACCTTGGTTGTTGTATTTAAGGTTACATACCCCAACATACAACGAAAAAAGTCTAAGCTAGAGGCTTCTGTCTATGGCCACTAAGTTGTCGTTCGATGCTTCATTGAGTGGCAAGCTACGACATGAGCGCATGGTCCTTGTCTCGACCAGCAAAGATAGGTTGTGCTGCCCTCGTGTTGTTTCTCGTCAAAAGGAGCGCACGTGTTGTTGATGCTTTGATGGGAGGATTTTGTCCCAGGTCCTACCACTGTAAATATTACATTATCCCTACATATTCTAACAACTAGATTTATACCCAGTTAATGGCTTATAGAGCTCAATCACAAGCCTAAGCTGCAGCCACAAGCTTAGTAGCCGAGGCCCAAGCCGGACCTTACCCTCGGAGGCCCACTGCTTAACTCGACGTGCTTGTTACCCATTGAACTAACAAATGATCGCTGATAACGGGCTAGGTTAGTGGTGTACGTGATTGCGCTTCTTCTGCATTATTTTTGGAGCGCAGGAAACCTGACCCCTAACTTATGCGTTAGTCCTGTATTAAACACATTGGGTCGCTCAGCAGCTCCGAAAGAGTTCACGAATATTAATGAGTTAGTGAGCCACGGCGCAACATCTCTCACGTCGCGTCTGATCTAATATAAATTCGAATAAGGGCCATTTAAATACTTCGTTTGTAATTTTCGGCAATTTAAGTGTAGCAGCTTAACCCCTTCGCCCAAGCGGCGCTTTCGAATAGTTAAAGACCGTTATACCCCAGCCCTTGTGATTCATGTGTCTCAGTTCATATCTCGGGATAAGGAGAGGGGTCACATCCCAACATATAGGCTGCAGCTTATTTCGCAGCTCTGACGAATTTTAACGAACTTGGAGTGTTTATATTGGGAATGTTACTGCGTCCAGTCCTGGCTATTCTGAGCGTGAGCATAGTTTCGGCCTACTTCATTGACCTCAGTGAAGGTGACTCCATTATTCTTGAGGGACACCCTGCGTCCCCTTATCCAATTTATGAGGTAGGCACGCCACTTAGTGATGAGCTCGCTAGCAAATTGCAGAAGTACCGGGATTTAAACACCACAGCGGCAGCAACAGAACTGTATGAGATCATTTTCCAATAAGCCGGTGATGACCAATGAGCAATACGTTGGCTGATCCCGAGGGTGACTTGATGTATCGCTCCAAGGTTAGCGAGCTGATCTGAATCTCGAACGAGCTCGCTATGCGGTGATGTATATGCAAAGACGCGACTGACTAGGTTGGTTCAAAGTATGGGGAAGCGAGCCTACAGGCTCCTCTAGACTTTATACTCGCCTTGTACATTATGGTGACAGAGCATGATGCCTTTGAATTGAGAGGGAACGCCATAAGGAGAGACCTTGACTAAGGAATTTCTATTCGAAATACGCGACTCACTACTTGTTCACCATTTTTGTTCTTGAACTGTTGAGTTTTCTAGGTCTTGAATGCAGCCTGTAGGCACGACTCTAGTTGCCGACTCTCAAAACTGCCTTTACCTTCGCATGCACCTTAAAACTTCGACACAGGCTGCTCGCGTAGAGCCCAGTTCTGGAAAATACACAGGCATTGGGATTTGGCCCTTCGGAGATTCATGATGACACGTCGTTTCCTTTGATACAGAAGAGCTCGAGCCGTGCCGAAGATGATTGGAGGCTTGCTGAAAGGGATCAAAGACTTCATCGCGGGCGCGAGTAAAAGGTCGCAACCCGTTATGAGTTTTACAGAGGAGTGTCTTGGCAGCCATTTGGCGCAGTGTCTTTGTCAGGAAGCTGGTCGCACCTATTTTCTGGCACTTGCTTGAAGGCGGCGTCCTGAACGATTTGTTCAGTGTGTAACTCAATAGTACGAGATCGTCGAGCTGTGCGTCGAGTGCTTCGGCTGCGGGGCGAAGTAGGCACTCGACTAGCGTAGATTTAGCCCTCATGAAGACCGACTTACTTCCTCTGTAGCGCTCTAATTGGCAACATACAAGCACTAACGGGCCTGTAAGACTACAGTTGTGGACTTAGCAGCAGAAGAGAGTCCACACTTGCTTTGCACATCGAATAGAAACAGCTATGTATATGATTATGCGTCATTAGAGACACAAACTAGTGCCTCCATTAATGTAAAGCAAAGAAGTCTGTGGCAGGTTGAAAAATCTGGAAAGTAACAGATAAGCGGAAAGTATGAGAAGCAGAGGTTGGCTGAAGCCCGGGCGGACAAGGTGAAAGCCAAATGAAGAAAATAAAAAAAAAGGGAATCAAAACACTGATGGCAGAACGGCGTACACAAAGCAGATCTTTATCTCGGGTTGCTTGACTCCTTGCGAAGCTCAAGCGAAGACGCGGCAGTAAGACGCTAAGCTCAAGCGACGCTCTCGACGATCTGCTCGTCGAGGGCCTCCTCGAGCGCCTCCTCCTCATACTCGTAGACACCGTCGTCGACGGTGGCCTTCTGGTACTGGTCGTACTCGGCGACGAGGTCGGTGAGGTTGCCGTATGCCTCAGTAAACTCTGTCTCATCCATGCCCTCGCCCGTGTACCAGTGGAGGAAGGCCTTGCGGCGGAACATGTGGTAGAATTGCTCGTTAGAGCGCGTGAAGAGTTCCTGGACGGCAGTTGAGTTGGCGACGAAGGTAGCCGAGGACTGGATGCCGCGCGGCGGAGTGTTGCAGACGGAGGTCTGGAAGTTGTTCGGGATCCACTCGACAAAGAGGTCGCGGTTGCGCTCGTAGGCGGCCTGGATGCAGTCGTCGACCTCCTTTGTGGCGACCTTGCCGCGGAAGATGGTGGAGATGGTGAGGTAGCGGCCCATGCTGGGGTCGCACGCGGCCATGACGTTGGCCGGGTTGAAGAGCTGCTGCGTGAGCTCGGGGACGGAGAGGTTGTGGAAGGCGCGCGTGTTGGCCGCGAAGAGCGGGGCGAAGGCGGTCGTGAAGAAGTGGAGGCGCGTGAAGGGCACGAGGTTGACTGCGAGCTTGCGCAGGTCGCCGTTGAGCTGGCCGGGGAAGCGGAACCCCGTCGTGACGCCGGACATGACGAGCGCGATCAGCTTGTTGAGGTCGCCGTGCGATGGGCTCGGGATCTTGAGCGTGCGCGTGCAGATGTTGTAGAGCGCCTCGTTGTCGAGGCAGTACGTCGCGTCGCTCGAGTCGACGAGGTAGTTCAGCGCCATCACCGCGTTGTACGGCTCCGTCACGGTCTCGCTGACCTTCGGGCTGGGCAGCACGGAGTACGTCGAGATCATGCGGTCGGAGTACTCGTCGCGGATCGTTGACATGAGCAGCGTGCCCATGCCGGAGCCCGTGCCGCCGCCGAGCGAGTGCGCGATCTGGAAGCCCTGCAGCGAGTCCGCGAGCTCGACCTCGCGCCGCACGGCGTCCATCACGGGCTCGAGCAGCTCCGCGCCCTCCGTGTAGTAGCCTTTCGCCCAGTTGTTGCCGGCGCCGCTCTGCCCGGCTATCAGGTTGTCCGGCCGGAAGATCCCGCCCAGCGGCCCGCTACGGATCGCGTCCAGCGTGGCCGGCTCCAGGTCCACTGCCACCGCGCGCGGCACGTACTTACGCGCCGAGCTCTCCTGGAAGAACACGTCGATGCGGTCGTTCTGCTCCGCGGCGGCCAGGTGGCCGTCGACGTCGAGGCCGTGCTCCTGCGTGATCGTCTCCCAGAACGACGAGCTCACCTGGTTGCCGGCCTGGCCGCACTGGATCGACACGATTTCTCTCATGGTGGTGCTGCTTGTCGCGTTGTGACTCGCTGGTTTCGTAACGCGACTTACGCGCGCGCGCGCGCGCAGTCACCTGATCGGTGTGCGTAAATAAAAAGTCTCCACGCGTCGTCCCGCTTGTGCGCCCTAACCCGGTAACGAGCCCGGCGACGACGACGCCATGCTCTCGCTCCGCGGACGGACGGGCCGACGCCGCTTGTGAAAGGCCAGCGTTAGCTGCGCGCGCGGCGACAGATAGGCTAGCGCGGCCCATAGAAATGGGCCACGAGACGTCGGCGGTGGCAGCGCTCTTGCGCGAAGAAGTTGCTAACGGAACGCATAGGACTCGCAGCGTAAAGTAGATAGTTAGTTGTGTAAACAAAGGCGTGCGGCTAGCAGAAACAGACGTCACCCATCATGGGGGGCCACTTCGCGGGCGGCTGCGTTGTGCTGCCGTGCACTGACACTGCGATTTCTCGCTTGTGTCCTACACTAGCTTTGTGCGCTGTGTCAGTTGCGGTCGAATTATGGCACAACCTGGGAGCTTTCGGCTCGCAGGTGCTGGCTGTGCTCTCTGATCGACAGTCGCATGTGCCGCCGCCAGGGTAGGACGGCGCGCCCACCCTTGACCAGCCCCCCGGCCCGGACGCTTTGCGGAGAGGGCGGAAGGCGCGCAGCGACGCTGTCGCGCCTTCGAAGTAACGGATCGAGCCTCCCCGCCACGCTTCCACGCCAAAGTGTCAGCTCAGTTGTCCAGAGCCGTTGTGCGCGCCGCATCGCGCAATGCGATAGCGTGCTCTTTTACGGACTGCGTCGGCTAGGGCTGGGCCGCCCACGCCGAGTGAGCCGCGGGACCTGCCTCGGAGAGATCAGACAGGCTGGCGGGGATTTCGCGCGCTACACGCTCAAAGAAGCTCGCTGATGTATAGCGTAGGGCGTTTTTAGCGTTCTGCGTCGAGCGCGGCGGCTTGGCGCATATAGCACAAAGCGCTCCCAACGACGGTCATGCTACCGCGTTCTGCAGGCACCGCGAGCAATTGCCAGGTCAGAACACAGGCAAGTTGCCTTCATATCCACACCTTTGGCGGTGCGATCGACATCGGCGCTGCTCCGCACCGCCTGTTCATCTGCGCCGGCTCACCTATGCGTGCCAATGGTCAACGTCCTTGACCCAACGTGCGCAGATCCGGGGAAGACGCCAGGTGCGATGGGGGGCCCTCGCCCTAGCGCAAGAAAAGATTGTGGAGATGATGGGGCCGCTCACACGTGACTCGGCTCACGCGAAGAAATCAGGACTTTTCGGCCGGGCCCGCTGCGTCGCCGTGCTGTTGAGACCCGCGAAGCGCACCTGAAGTCTTCAGCTTGTGACTGTGGGATATTCCGGGCTGCCTCGCCTAGATGAGGCTCTGATCTGCGTCGCTCATCACATCCTACGGCCGTCGCGCACACCCCGTCGGCCATGACGCCACAGTGCCGCGGTCGGGCTGGCACCGACAAGCGTCGACCCCCACGGAGCCCCTCACTTCTTGATGAGCCGCTTGCTCCCGCCAGCAAGTACGACGAACATGAGCCCCTGAATGCAGGCGCCGGCGTAGAAGAAAGCATCGAGCTCCGCACCATGGGCACGCGCAGGAGTGGTACCTCCAGCGTTTCTTCTGTCTCCCCAATGACGTCAGCCAGCACCACGTTGGCCTCTTCGGAACACCGCTTCAGCTTCTGCGCTGCCGGACTCGACGCTACCATCCACGCGCGAGATCTCGCGGCCCTTGCGGAGCAGTTTGGCTCGTTTACGGAGCTGTTCAAGCCGGAACATGGAGCTTTTTTCTTGGACTGCTACAGGAGTTCCAGCGTGGAAATGCGAGCCCTCTCTCGCGCCTTCTCGATTCACCCGCTCACTGTGGAGGACGTGGAGACCGAGGACGCGCGAGAGAAGATCGCCATTTTTGGCCACTACTCGTTCTTGTCCTACCACTTCTTCACTCAGAGTGGCCTGAGCGCTTTTTTCATCCTCGTGTTCAAAGAGGGCGTCATCTGCTTCCACCGAGAACCAGTGCCGCAGTGTTCTATCGTGCGAAGAAGGATGCGCGACCCGCGGGACACTATGGCCTTGACCCCTGAGTGGATTGTATATGCTCTTCTGGACGCAATTACCGACTCCCTTGCTCCAGAAATTCTCGTGATCGAGCAGCTGGTGGACGACGTTGAGGCAGACGTCTATTTGAACTTCGGGCCCAATGTGGACACCTACGCGCTGCTGCACAGAATCGGCGAGGGCAGAAACCACACAATGCGTCTCATCAGAACTTTGGCCGGTAAACCCGATGTGGTGCGCGGCCTCACCAAGCGAGTGGCTGATCGCAGAGAATGTAAGGACATCGCTCTCTATCTGGGTGACGTCCTGGATCACTTGGTGACTATGCTGCAACTTGTGAGCTCTCTCGAGAAGCGTTTGGGCAGAGCCCAAATGAATTACATGGGGATGGTCCAGATGGAATTTGTCGATGCCACAGACCGCATGACCCGCGTCCTTGGCAAAGTGACCATCGTTGGAGTGATCCTTCTGCCAATGCACCTGATCACCAGCCTGTGGGGTATGAATGTTATGGTCCCGGCGCAACATGTGAAGGTCATGCGCTGGTTTTACGTTATATTGGGCTCGATCTTGTTCGTTTTGTTGCTACTCTCTGGAGGCGGCTGGCTCTATTTGCGGTTCTTCGTATCGGCGCGCAGCTTCACCACAGTAAGATAGCAAGCTTTAATAAAACGCCTTTCGACTTCACTTCCGCAACATTTAGATGTCATAACTTCGGAAGCCAAGGTCTGCCAACGCTCTTTAAAAGGCCTCTCGCACCTCCTTAGTTGGACGCTCAACGCGCGACGTCTCGTCACAACTCGCAGATTCCTCACACTAATATTGGAGTCTGGCATCCTTTGTGCAAACAGAAACTCATACCAAAAAACGAATCCAAGGGTGTCATTAGTGAGTGAGAATAGGCTCATCTTTGCGGTCATCATCAGTTACGACTTCTCTGAGCAGATAGCTAATCGCATCAGCTTCTAATTTTTGGAATAAAAGCATTGTCGGGCGCTGAGGCTTTAAAGAGGCTGTTTGAGCTGACAGCTCTTAAGCTTCACGCTCCGCTTAGTGCAGCAGTCAGACGTACTCCTTTCAAGATTCGCTGAGTGGTCATTACCCACCCCCTTTTCCGAGCTGTGAAGTCGCGCTCCACTCGGCTCGCCTCCACAAGGCGGACAAGCACCTCTTGAACTCGGCTGGTCGTCGGGCCGCCCATTCTTGCTCACTTCTGCTATGTTGAATTCCTCTATCAATGATTAACCCACGCTATGTATATTGGGATTGCTTACATGTCGCACAAAGGGACATTGTTGTCGAAGGATACTCAGGTCTTCTATCACCATATTAGTAGAAGCAAACAACTTGAGAGTCTCTGTTCTATACCTCGGCGGTTTCAATGCACACCAGTTGAACACCACAACGGACGGCACCCACAATGCACACTGAGCAAGACTGCGCATCTAAGCCTTGCAAGTCGTTATAGACAGCAGTTGCTTTTGACTTGAGGAGTACAATCGTTTATGCTGGTTCCTTCTATTGTTTCAGCTCTTGTCGCTAAAATGAAGATCATCGTTCCAATAAATAAAGCCCTTGATTCGGTAATTTCTGGCCCAACAAGGCGGGCATGAGCACTCATGGATGGGCTCGAGTATCCGCTCGATCTAGAATTAGTTGTCCAAACTCAAGCGCGTTGCTTGATACTGCTTGTCCTTATCTGTTAAATCTTGACTGCTTTTCCCCTGCAAAATGGCGAGAACGGTCTGGCAAATGGTTTTACGGCCTTGCCACAACGGGAACACGCTGATCAAAAGCAATGCGGCCCACATCCAAATGATCGAGACAACAATCCACCCTGTAAAAAATGGCTTCGAAAACACGTACCCAGATCCATACATCGGCATTGGCCATATAATCAGCAATGCCAAGGGGATCAGCAGACAAATAGCCCGCGGCACCTTCAATGATTTCTGGAGAGGCTTCGCATCCCGAACTGTCGCAATGGTGTTCACTTTCTCATCTGAGCACTCAATGACGGACTCATCCAACTCGTTGAACACATGATTCTTAAGCTCGTCAAAATCAAACCTGGCATTACCAAAGATTACTTGACAAAGGGCGATGTAGACTATTGGAGAGCCACATGAGACAAGCATCCCCGCCAGGTTTGGATAAGTAGCACTTGCCGTATCCATGTTTATCTGATGCTCGAAAAGCCCTGCCATTGTGCCCAAATATGCAGCGATTCCAGACACGGTACCAAGTATTGGAGAGACTATTGCTGACCACTTGTTCATTCCACTCCAGAATAGCATTGTTGAAGCCGGGATCAGTGCCCCGCCACAAACTATAGCGATAAGGTCAAACAAAAAACCCAGATCTACCCCGGCGTAGTAAAGGCCAATCGAGAATCCAACCATGCTAAAGATGAAGCCTACCACGCTAGCATGCGTGGCCCACATCAGCTGTCTTTCCGACGCTTTAGGATTGATGTAGGCTCGATATATATCATAGGCGATGACCGTTGATGCCGAGACCATTTCGGCGCTTGCCGCAGATGTCACAGACATGAAAAGCAACAGAAAAGCGCAGGCGGCGCCGTTTCTACCCATCAAGGCGGTGGCCGCGGAAGGAAGGACCAAACCAGCACTGATCTCCTTTGCCGATAGGATTCTTGGGAAAACTTCTGTGTTCTCGAGCACGCGAAGAGATAGCCCCATCACAGTGGCCAAACCGAAAGGGATGGCACACCATGAAATCCCTCCAATCACATAGCCTGGCATCACTGACTTAGGGCTCGCAGCCAAGGCCTTATTCCAGTATCCTTGATCCAAGAATATGGGTGTAATGGCACTGCTCAGTGCCATGATCAGAAAAACCCCTCCACCGGTGGATCTGATAGTCATTAAAGAGCCATCCTTGTTACCCTGGACTGGTGAGAGTTCGGTGTATTTTTGAAGCAAGTCGTACATCTTGCTCACTGAGCCAATATGAGGGTTGGTTGTATAGGCATTTAGCGCGAAGACAAGCGCAAGTATGAGCATTATTATGCTGTGGACGTAGTCCGTGAGAAAGGTGGCTTTGAGCCCACCAAATAAGGTATAAATACCAACTGGAATAACCGTGAGAAACGATGCCGCCACTACATGCATCCCAGTAAGGTAATGAAAGACGTCAGAAGCACCATTAATGATCTCCACTGTCACTATGATGTTGATCGCGAGAGCAAAGAACGTGTATATCAAGTGCGCTTGAACTCCAAATCGAATTTTGACGAGCTCAAGATAAGTATGGCAATTAGGTGCTTTCTTCTTCACTTCCATTGCAAGCAGCGCAAACAGAAAACAGACGGAGCCACACCCCGCGGCGTAGTATAGACCTCCACATATGCCGTAATTGTATACCTGTGAAGCACTGACGAGGATGGAGGTCGGCCAGCACCAAGAGCTTATTACACCGACACTAATCAGTGAGCTACTGACAGTCCTGCCAGCCGTGGTGAACTCATCCGCATTGATTGTCTCATGGCGATACCGTTTTAGACACCACGTAGTTGCAATCATGCACAGGGCAAAAGTTAAACCAACTCCTAATATTATTGCATATCCAGCACCTTGAGAAAGAGGCGGCTCGTTCATGGGTTCTGTGGTTCAATTAACAGACTATCCTCGGGTATAAAATGGACTATGGGTACTTACCTCCAAAGCTGCATTTATCCGCTACCCTAAACCTAACTCGTGTACAAGCAGTGGACCCCAACCGCTATCAATATACTCATGAGTATCGGAATTGATGTTCGTGTTCTTGAAGTAAACTGGGATAAGCTGCTCGATCTAAACTCACTGAATAGTTGTATTTCGCAGGAAAGAAGCCAAAACTTGGAGGATGATCGCCCGGCGGCCTCGATTTTGAGAGCACGTGAAATTCCAGAATACTGACCGATGACATGAGAACACATGAAGTTTCGTCATCAGCGATATCGGCGACAAGTCTAACCTGGAAGGCATCCAAGGTCATCAGTTATTCCAGGAACCTGCAAAGAGAGCTATTGCCAGTTATTCAAATGTCTACGCGTAGCTCAGCCCCATTGAATGCAGAGCCTTGCGCAGAGTCCTTGCATGATAAGCACCGCGACGATGTCGATGCCGAGTACAACCTCAAACCGTTCAGTCCAGTCAAGCCACCCACCGAGGAAATCGATTATGCCGAGCTAGAGGCTCTTGATTTTAGCAAATACCAGTTTGGTGGTGATTTCGCAGCTGTTGCATCTCGTGCCAGACTCGCGCAACAGCTCGAGCGAAGTATCAGTACGCGTGGATTCTTCTATATCATCAACCATGGAATAAGTGAACAGACTGTTAATCGCATCAATTCGATAACTCAGATGCTTAATGCTCTGACCGATGAAGAAAAGCTAAGGTATCGTTCGGGAGGCATGACATCTGACGAGGACACACAGACCACAGGAGCGGAGCGAGGCGCGGGGTTCAAGCCCAGAAAGTACTGGGGTATGGCTAATGGAGTTCGTGATAACATTGAGTTTTACAACTTGGTCAATATAGTCCAAGATAGTGAGCTGACGAACAGACACCATCCAGAAGTAATACAGGTTTATCTGAACGAAATTGCGAACTATTTCAGATATATTCACAACTCCGTTCTGTTCCGTCTCACGACTCTCTGTGATCTCATTCTCGAACTTCCAGAGGGCACCCTCTGGGACAAATCATTTAAAGTCGTTCAAAATAGCCTAGAAGAGTCTGGCGGGGGATTCGGGCGATTGATGACATACTTTGGTCAAACGGAGGAGGAGAACAAACTGACCGATAATACTTGGCTGAGGGGCCATAGTGACTCCACTGCATTTACTTTCCTTGCAAGTCAGCCAATGATAACCCTTCAGATACTGGACTACGCGACAAAGTCTTGGCAGTATGTCAAGCATGTGCCTGGGGCACTGGTAGTCAATATTGGGGATGGGTTTGAGTTCCTCACTGGGGGCTACTTCAGAAGCACCATTCACCGAGTTGTTAACCCTTTCCCCAGTCAACAAGGCCATACGCGCCAGTCTCTCATTTATTTTTGCAAGCCCTCGCCGCGTACGGTAATCGATCCTGATGATCTGAACTCGCCCTTCTTGAAGCGTCTCAGTATCAAGAAGCCAGAAGAGTGGGAAAGAATAACTTATGCCGACTGGGATGTGGAGAAGGGGCGCCTCTTTGGTAAGACTAAGATCAACAATGCGCCAGGGGATGCACCTGCCCCGGTGAAAATTCATGGAAGGTATGCAGAGCGTTGGATACCGACGCTTAACATTCACGATGTCGTCGATAGAGCGAATCTGCTCACGAAGCCAATTGAGTGATACTAAAGGCCTAGGCAGATTTTGGAAGCGATAATTCCCTTGGATGCAAACTCAAGGTCGGCGTAAGTCGTGAACCACACACATACAAACGAGAGAAGTCTAACTAAATGTTTTGTTGTCGGAATTTTTTTACAGTATTTTTAGTAATTGCAAACATCTTCAAACGCACAAACTAAATTCTGCACTACAGACCCACTTTAGTCACAGTCCTAGCTTCCAGGAAAGCTAGCGTAGCATCATAAGCTGCCTGGTCTTCTGGGTGAATCTTTAGCCAATCGGTAGCCAACGAGCTCCAGTATCGCATCTTCAACTCGAAGCCTTTATCGAAGAGCGGTTTGTAAATGCTAACGTCCCCCGGATCATATTGACCCCAATTTGCGAGTTCAGTAAAGAGGTCATCGAAATAAGGCCACCACAAGTGGAAGTCCTTGAGGCCCTTGGCGTTGCGCGCATTCTCCCACACATTGCCAAGCTCAACTGTGGGCCACTCGGATCGGTCGCGTTTCCAAAGACCAGCAGAAGCCTTACCCTGATGTTCGATAAATCGCCAAAACACGCTGTCAGTGATGTTCGCCGTAATGGCAAGTGAAGGATCGTGCTTCCACCACGTGGACCAGTATAAGTTCTTAGTCCTCCTTCCTCCTGGCGCGACAATTCCCCCATCATACTTGCCGACATAATGCGCCAAAAATGGATAAGAATAGCGATACCCTGTGCCGAGTAAGATCACATCCACCTCATCCAAGCGTTCATCATCCTCAAATAGAACATTGAGCCGGCCAGAAGTCTTCACAGTTATCTTCTTGATCGTTGAATGCGGCTTAATCCATGGTTGCGCGAATCCAGGTATTGTAAAAGCCAGAATACTCCGAAGTGAAAGATGAACTGGGAGCCGCGCGCCTGCTCGTTGTACAAGGTGAACGAGATCAACGTTACTGAACCCTGAGCCCACAATAAGTACCTTCTTATCCTTGTAAAGTTCAGGATCCCTGAAAGTCTTTGCGTGAATAATGCTACCTTCAGGAGCCAATTTTACTGCCTCGCGCAAACCTTCAATATCTGGTATGTTGGGAACCGAAAATCTTCCTGTGGCTACAAATAAGAAGTCAAACTCCTCTGAGTACCATTCGTCCTCCTCGCCTCCTGTCTCGTGCCTCAACACTAACTTCCACCTACCCCCCAACCCATCAGGCTGCCACGCCTTCTCCACAAATGTCCGCAGCTTGACGTAATGTTCTCTACCCTTGAAAAGATCGACGACATATTCGCGAATTACGTCATGCGTTCGAAACGCATCCTCAACTCCGAATCGTTCAAATGTCTCTCGAGGATGCTTGGCAGGCAGCGGTCTCTCTGAGAAGGACATCAGTTCTGCGAGAACATTGGTTTCAACTTGTGGATACAGAGTGCTGGCATTGAAGCGCGGTCCATGGTCCTCGTGTTTGACTTTGATAGGGGTCTCTGCACTCAAGGCTTCCAAGGGTATGGGTATTTGCTTGTCTATATCGGAGTCACTCTCATTGATACCAGGAACAGGCTCATTGTTCTTGAAGCCGATCTGCTCATCTAGATTCCAGGTTCCTCCGACCACTTTGTTGCGCTCAAAAACTACGATGTCCTTATACCCAGCCCGCAAAAACGAATCCAGGGCGATAGCCCCACAGGGCCCTGCACCAACTATTGCCACTCTGTTAGAACCCATGATTATTCACGATTGGTTGTATACGCCTGGCCAGCCTAAAATTTGTTTCACCGCGAAGCTGGACAATCTTAAATCCAGAAGCATATCGGAAGACGGCCGAATCGGAGTGGTGTGCCAATCGCGTAATATTGCGTGATCTGCACCCCTCACTCGATAAAGATGTTCGGCTTCAGAATGGCTGATTCGCTACTCCGTCAAGCCAACACTAAGAAATCAATGCTCTGAGACACTACTTGATTCTACTTTTTCTTGTTTAGCGGTAGATGAGGCGACGCTCTTGCTTTCCGGGCCATTATATTCGTTCGCCAAAGTGCATAACCCTAGAATCGACTACGTCACTGACTGCGGCGGGTCACGTGTGTTTTATGATAAGTGTCATCGGCAATGTGGCTTATATGCTTCATAACATGATGCCTTGGTTCAACGTGGCGTGTCGAGTTGTGTTGTAATCTTCTATGAGTCCTGCAGAGTCCCCTGCCAAGCAACTTTCAATAGTCTCTCGTAGTGAGACGAGCGAATTGCTCGACGATGACTTTCGACCCCGACAGAAAGTTCGCTGGTATAGGTCAACTTTTTATGTAGCCACTGTTTTGGGAGCTTGCAACTTTCTAGCACCAGGCCTGTGGGGTGCGATGAATTCTCTTGGAGCGGGGGGTTTGGAGAAGCCATACTTAGTCAATGCCTCAAATGCCTTGACGTTTGGTCTCATGTTCTTAACAACGATTTTGGGGTCAGCTTTCGTGAATCTTCTCGGTATTCGCGCGGTCCTTTCGATCGGAACTATGGGCTATGCCCCCTATGCAGCTGCCCTTTACTGCAACTCCCGGTATGGAACTGAATGGTTCGTGATCTTTGGAGCTGCTCTTTGTGGTTTGACCGCTGGACTGTTCTGGATGTCTGAGGCAGCAATTGCCATAAGCTATCCTGAGCCCTATAATAAGGGAAGGCTGATGGGGTACTGGCTTTGCTTTCGAGTTCTGGGTCAGTTCGTCGGAGGGGCAATCAATCTGGGCGTCAATCATGCCAACAGTGCAGCAGGGGGCATTAGTTATCATGTTTACCAGGTTTTCATTGCTCTTCAAGCTTTAGGTCCTGTAGTGGCCTGGTTGATGACACCAGCCTCCAAACTTGAACGCAGTGACGGTCGAAAGCCAGAGCTGTGTACGGACAAGAGCAGCTTACGAGAAATAAAAGAGACCCTCAAACTTTACCTCAATCCGAAGTTTGCCCTTCTCATTCCACACATTGCACAGGCGGTGTATAGCGAAGCCTTTATCTTTACCTACCTGGACTACTATTTTTCTGTCAGAGCTCGTGCACTGGGTTCCTTCTTGAGTGCTATCTGCGCGATGTTTTCGGGTGAGATGCTCGGCGTGTTTCTGGATACCACAAAGCTAACAAATAAGCAAAAGGCTAGGTATGGTTATGCAATTATAATGGCGCTGCAAGGGGGACTATGGATCTACAGCACGATTATTCAGCAAGACTACCAAAATAGGGAGGTTCGCCCAACTTTTGACTGGTCGAGTCCGGGCTTCGGAAGAGGGTTCGCCCTTTACATCTTCTTCGTATTGGTGTTTCAAATGCAGTATCTTTTCCTATACTATTTGATTGGGGAAGTCGCGACCTCTTCTGCTGAAATTGTTCGACTCTCCGCACTCTTGAGGGGAACTGAATCAGCAGCTCAGTGCGTCTCCTATGGCCTCAACAGTGTGGCAGCATTGCTCACAATTGGAAACTCCGCCATAAACTTCGGTTTGTGGGGATTCTCGATCCCTATAAGCATTCTTATTATAAAGAAAATTGGTGTGAAGGGTGGCTATGGATCACATGATCACCCACAGACAGCTGCCAGTGCGTGATCTGTAGTAGTCTCGGAACGCACGAGTCCAAAGGTCCAAAAGTAGGATCAACCTATTGTGCTGTAATTTTGAGAAGAAAAGGATACACAAGATTTATAAGGTGGAGAGCGATAGGGGTATCATCAGTCCGATTGCAGCAGTCCAGAAAACAAAATATACTAGCCCTTACGATGCCCTTACCAATGGCGCGAGGGTGCATTCAGTCACGCGAAAGAACATTCAAAATTTCGTGAGCGGCCTTCACACCTGACATTGCCATTGCACCAAAAGTCGGTCCCATGCGAGAGTGTCCGTCTAGCTCAGAAAGTTCCATACCCCCAACGACAATACCTGGGATAACCTCGCGCGTCTTTTTGACGATCTGACCCTCGCTTCGCTGCATGTCCAACCCTTGCATACCCTGCATCTTCACTGCTCCCAAGTCATTCAAACGTTTGATGCTGAACGCGCCAAATGGTCCATCGTGTCCGGTGGTGGACAGAACGACCTTGCTGTTGATAGTGTTAGGGTCCATGCATGATTGAGTGTCATGATTGAGCGAGACGAGAGTCCAGTTTGTCACAACTCCTGCCACCTCCACATTGCCAGTTGACTCATTGCGTCTTGTGATCAGGTCTTCGACGGCGGTGGCATTGAAAAGCTTCACATTAGGGAACTCGAGTACCTTACTGAGAAGGGTCGCTGTGAAGAATGCAGCGTGCTTCACAACCACGTAGTCACCTTCATCCTCAAAAGGTACGCCCAGTGCGGACAGGAACTCGTCAGCTGGCTTTCGCATCACCATAGCACTAAAAAGCTGACCACCTAGGTGCGCCCCCCCACCAGGGGCGACACCAGCCTCAATTATCGCAATTTTTAGGTCTGGCCTGGCTGAAGCAAGCACCCATGCTGCGGACAGACCACAAGAGCCTGCGCCAATGATGACAACGTCACTCTCTGCGTACTTGTCCAGGTCCGCGAAGTACCTACGAGTCATCGCTCGGGAGACTGTGCTCTCCCTAATGTCAGAGAATTGGAATGACTCCCAGTCTCTGTTCATGAGAGAAGAGGCTAAATTCTGCTGGAATGGTTGCAGTCGAGTATTCGGAGCATTAGCATTCGTGGTGGTGGTAGTTCCAGTCGCCATTGACATTGTGAATTGTGTGCAGAAAGTATGCAGAAGTGTTGACTACATCGGATTTTAGTTGTTCATTTATGCGTTTAAATCAGATGTTAATTCCCGAACAGCCCTAGCCCTCTCGGAGCGCCTCGCCCCACCTGCCGGTGACAAGGGGTTTGAAGTTATTCCGTCAAAGTTCATGACATTGCAGTACAAGTATAGTTTACTTACGTTCAATACAGCTCTCTCACGATTATCTGCCGTGAAGTTCAAAGAATAAATCGTTTTATCCGTTGATTCTGAACTTGTCTACATCTGTTTCCCCGCACCACGCAACTGTCTGCTTCGCTATGTTTGATCGGCTCAGCGGTCATCTGGGAGCCCTTACCCGTTTCATTCAAATCTTTGCCCCAATGAGGACCGTGTGGCTTCCATTGCAATGAACGTATATCGCTCAATATACTCAATTGTCTACGTGGCAGAGGCAGTAGTGGCGCTATGAGTGGAGCCAATCAATCTGCGGCTGAAATCACGATTCCCATCTACCTATTGTGAATACGAGATAAGACTATAGGCTTGTGACTACCGCTAATTGAAGCTTGACGGACTAAGAAACAGCGAGCTAGGACATATATCAAATGTACGACGTTACAATACATCTGTTGATATGAGCAATTCAATTCTCAGTGAGCATCATCCTCTAGTTGCCAGCCAAAGAGGGAGGTGGTCTTCTCATGATCGCTTTGAAGAAAAAGCTCGACACAGTAAGTACAATAGCCGCAATACCCACTGTCAGAGAAACGATGATTGCCCACCAAACTAACGAAGTAATGTTATCATCGTCCATACCTGGCCCTTTAAGATTCATATGCCCAGCTGTGAACACTGTCAGCATTGGCACGAAAACTGTAGCTAGAGCTAAGAATTGACCAACTACAACGAGTACCTTGCTCTTGGTTTTCTCTAGAGTCATCTGGGTTACTGCCATCCAATTTCGGTGGGTGTTACCAAGAAGTCGTTCATGCGCCTCCAACCGAGATTTCATACTTTTGAGAGCATCTTTCAGATCTGAGAACGAAATACGTGCCTCTTTGTCGGACCAGCGCCTACCCAAGACATCAACGACCTCAATCTTGTTACGGAAGTCGCGAGAGAGTTGAACAAGTTCAGATCGAATATTCGCAATACGATCTAGGACGCACTGGCCATCGAACTCATCGAAATCAACGTAAACATGTACACCGATCCAGCTGGCCTCCTTATCCATCTTCCTTACTATAGGTGTAAGTTGCCTGACCACGCTACGCAGTAATGTCTTCAGTATAGCTTCTGGTTTATCAGCCAGGCTCCGAGCGATGACCCTGTCGACATGACATCGAAACATGTTGTCCGACCAGGATGCAGTAATGATGCCACCTTTGAAAAGGATGAAGATATGGTCCGTTCCAAAAGTCAAGAATGAGTACGATTTAAGCTCTTGGAAGGAGTCTTTCGTGGTTCTCCGCTGTTTCAAGAGATCTAAAGTCAGCGGGTGAAGTCCCCCAAATGCGAACGTACAAACATTTTCGAGATCATCAATGGAAGGGTTGTCTAGATCAAGCCAGTAGCTAACTTCATTGAGCTTATTGATTTCCGACTTCACGTCACTGAAACACTCGTGCGCCATCATTCCAGCACGGCTTACCAGCATATAAAGAGCTCTCTCACCCCCCGTATTCTTTCGACGTCCAAACGTACTAGAATGAGATCCATTTACATCGTGAGAGCCATACTTGTGAGCCTCGCGCTCTTGAATGGTTTCAACCTGCATGATTGCTCATGGCATTAGAATACTGCAAGTCCCCTCTGATTTAATCTGCGAAATGTAATCAAAATCTAAAAGCCGATAACCCTTAACCACGTCGATTCTCCGATTCGTAGTGACTCACATGCGCAATCCCTCCGGATTCTGTGCCCAGCATAGGGTTAGCATCTTCCTGCAAAATGCTCATCGATCCAGATACGAGTTCAGCGACCTTTCACCTCTATTTATTTAGTAAAGCTAGTCCAAATGATGTCCCGCTTCGAGAAATTTGCCCGCACTTGTTCGCCTCACAATATGTAGATAATAAGAGACTGACGCAACTCCTGCAGCAACTGCCAATACCACTATAGCGGCAACCACGCCCCAAAACCACGTTTCCCCTTCAAAATGCTTACCAGGTACCTCGACGTTCATTGCCCAAGCACTTGTAATCAAGTGTGATGGTATAAGGGCTAATCCAATAAGAGCAACGGCTCCAACAATTTGCTCCATATTCGTGTTAGAGTGCACCATCTTCACGCGCATTATACTGATGTAGTTGACAAATCCTCGGGCGAGTATGTCCTCTGATGCTTTTGCGCTCTCTATCATTGCACAAAGGTGACCGTGAGCTGCAGAGAGCAGAAGTTCACTTGAAACATCACGATTGCTCTGAATTTTTTGATATTTGGCAAGGTTCTCAATCACATGCGGCTTGCTCTGAAAGAGATGCATCAAATCGATGCTTAAATCGCGAGCTTTGCACATCTCAAGAAGTAAGCTTTTCACATCCGTCTGTCCATTATGGAGGAAAAGCTCCTTTTCGATGTGATTGACCTTCTCTTCCAACCAATCGACCTTGAATGCGAACGAGTCGGTGATGGCATCAATCAAAGCATAACAAACCCATTCCGAAGAGAAAGCCGTATCTTCCAGCCCCAATTTTAGCGCGCCGAGCTTATCTGTTAGATAAGACAGATCCATCTGATAGTCCCCTAACTTGATTGTCACAACTCCTTGTTTTGTTGTTACTATGCACATCCTGGAAGCTTCGCTCAAGCTATAATTGATAAAAAAGTAGCCTTCCAATTCCTCGTATTTCTCCTTCTCTTCATCCAGAATTATGTCGTGGAAGGTAGATTGATCAAGTTGGAAAAGTCTAGCCAATGTTTCGACGTTCTCTAGGCCCGGATTCTCGCAATGAAGCCACCAAACTTCAGTTCTCTGCCTCAAAATGCTCTGAAGGAAGCTTGTAAGACCATCATATGACTTGAAAGACTTCCTTTCAGTAGTGTGGTCATTCTTAAAAAGACAAAGCTCTGTTGATGCCGTGTGGGAACTCATGTTCAATTCAGAAGTAAGTGGACCATTGGAAAGACCGAAATACCGAGCGGCCATGATTCTTTTAATCAATGAGGGGGTACCCGTGTGGGTTAGGGGTCGGCTTGCATTAATTCCGATGGAGGTAAGAGCAAATTTTTTCTTGGCCCGCGCACAATGAGCTTGCAACAGTGTCACCACGTATCCTGTACTCAACTAGTGGTTCAAGAGGTATAATCTCCTTATGCTGGAGTAAGTTATGCATTTATCTTGGCGATCAAGGAGCTCCGAGCGCACTCGGCTGTGGCATCTTAGGGCTGGGGCAGAATATGCTCCTCTTGGGAGGGAGGGTTCGCGTTTCCTGTGAGGGTATAATGAAAATATATTTAATTGTTAGAAAGTTCGATCTCAAGCGAGACTTTCGGTCAAATGGAACTGGAGCCATAAAGCGCACACACAATGCCTGCAATGCCTGAGAAGCAGCTGGCGCCAGTCGTTACAAGCTCTCGGCGCCGCGCAAGCCGAGGAAGCCGAGGAAGCGCCATGGTTCGAAACTATCAGAACGTTGGTACCGACACGCGGAGTATGTCAAGCAACGAAGAGAACCCTGGTAAGCTGGAGGAAGATGTGCGGTTCCCTATGGAGCAACATTTGATGCAGGAGGGCCCCAGTCCAAGAGTCCAGGAACTCGACGCATTAAAAGCGTCTGCGACCATTTCGAACAATTTGGCCGCCAACAAGCTTTTTACGCTGGTGACCGGAATCAGTGATCAAGTCATAGAGTCATCAGATCTTTCCTCGCTCCTAGGCTCGGATCGCCCATTCTCCTCAGTAGTCAACGGTAGCAGTGGCATTTGGTGGTTAGACTGCCATAATCCCACCGACCATGAGATCAGGGCTCTGGCAAGGACTTTTGATATTCATCCTTTGACTACTGAGGATATCTTGACTCAAGATTCCTTGGAAAAGTTCGAGATGTTCAAAAAGTATGCTTTTGTGGCTTACAAAACGTTTCAGACAGATCCCGAAACTGGTGAACTTCAGACTGTACGCTTCTACTTGGCAATATTTAGGGGGGGAGTTCTCAGTTTCCACTCTGGACCCGACGTTCCTCATGGAACTCGAGTAAGAAATCGCATGCGCCAACTTCGAGATTGGGTGAAGGTATCTCCTGTTTGGATCTGCTACGCCCTGCTGGATGACATAACAGACTCCTTTGAGCCCGTTCTTTCGTTGATTGAGTCTGAAGCAGCTTTTGTGGAACACGCGGTGTTTGTGGATAATGGGACAGCTGAAATTGCTCTGCTTTTAGGCAGATTGGGCCAGGCGCGTCAAAAGACCATGAGCTTAGTTCGATTGCTCTATGGAAAAACCGACGTAATCAAAGGTTTTGTGAATGGAGCCGAAAAATCAAGCAATGGCGTTGTTAGCGGTGAGATGCTCCTGTACCTCGGAGACATAAAAAACAGGCTTGAGACAATGAAGGAAAATCTCATGTCGTACGAGAGCATTTTGAGTCGGAGCCATAACAGCTACATGGGTATTCTTCAAGTCGAGTATGTTAACTCGAATACCCGCATGACCACCATGCTTGGCAAAGTCACAATCATAGGTACTGTCTTGGTCCCCATCAATCTGGTTTTTGGTGCTTGGGGAATGAATGTTCCTGTCCCTGGCCAAGAATCCCAAGGCCTGGGCTGGTTTTTTGGCATTGTGGGAACCATCTGTTTCCTGGTAGTCATCATTTTCATTGCAAGCTGGCTCTATTTCAAGCGTGTACAGAAGACTAAGAGGGGACAATCATTTACTTGAATCTTTTAAGCTCGCAAGCTCTTTCGCCGAAACTACTCATTAACTCAAATAAAAAAGAACTAGATTGCAGCACGATGCGCCTACCACCTAGCTGGCTCAATGAAACTTTCAATTGCCCGATGCGATCAGGTTCACTGCCTGTGTAATTAAACAATGTATTTTTCCATGTATTGGTATACGCTGAGCTTGTCAATTTTTCGCTCTTGCCTTTCCGCTTCGAAAGCTACTTCGTTGACCAGCGCGGTGGGTCCGCAAGCTAGCACAGCGGCCTCCAGAAATCCCTCTTCAGCAACTTTCATCGAACCCTCGGTCATCTCACTCTCGATTATCTCATGAACAGGTTGTTTACCACTCTCAATGTTTATCGATGGGGATAAGGACAGAGAGCTCTGAGAAGACTCGGTATACGAGAGACTCTTCCTTAGCTTTTCAAACGGATTTTCCAAGTCATTGCACCCTTGATTGTCTTCTTCCAGAAGATTCTGCGCTTTGCCAGTAATAAAGATCTCGATCTGGACTGAGACATTACATTGCTCGCTCAAGCAAGTCTCGAAGCCAGAAATACAGGTTTCGTACCACTTGAGACTATCATGGGTTCTCGTGTACCAAACAAATCTCATTCGCTTACAGCGCACATTCGCCCCAGAGCACATGTTTCTCAGTAAATCTAGCGCCAGGGGAAATGTGAAGGATGCACCAGTACCGCCAGCTATGAATAGGACCGAGTCAAACTCTATCAAGGGCGCTATGGTAGCTCCATATGGACCATGTAGCCAGGTCTTGAGCTCGCAGCTGGTAGCCTCTGATTTCGCGGCTTCTGTCGCTACGACTTTTCTCAAGGACTTGGTAAACCCCTTATAAACTTTCATCAGTATGACCATGTTTCGGGAATCACTCAAGCTTGATATTGTGAATGGATGCCATTCCAATTTTCGAGCTTTTCCGACCTTCACATATACATGTTGACCAGGCTTCCAGGTTCCTACGGTCATAATAGTTCGACCTTTGAGTGTGACCTTCTTCACGGTGAGAGGTATGGTTATTCTGATAGTCGTTGGATCGAGCAGTTCGTAGGTTGCGCGTGATGAGACTGGTTTTGCACTCCAGTAATTCAAGCCTGCACGCACTTGAAGTGCGACTCTGTCGATCGCCAATACGTGCACCGCAAGAAGCACCCCTGCCTTTGCAGAATTACTGTGCAAAAACGCAGCGAGGAACATGATGAAGCTAAAGAATCCGTGATTGAAGAGGAAAAATTCATAAGATAGCCGGCGAATAAGTCTAGGGCTGAGAAGAAACAGCATAGACATGCTTCCAAATGCTATCATCCCAATAATTTGCGGGGGTATTACTATCATGACCAAGTAATTCAGATCGATCCAGTACTTTGTTGTCAACACCACATGCACTATCATCATTGCATATATTAGACGACCCATCCACATATGAAGTAATGTTAGGGAGTGTGCGGGCCAACCAAAGAGTGTAGTTAAAAGGTCGTTTTTCAGGATGAAAAGCATTAGAAGGGGCATTTCTCCAACTGCTACCTTCCCTACCCGCTTCCCGACGATGTAAAATTGAGGCTCGTAATCTATGTCGGATGTTCCTCCCCAACACATCATGCCTAGCCACAGAATATACAACATCCAAATGACTAGGACGGAACACTGAATATAGAATGCTCCGAGAAATCTCACCTTTACTCTGAAGGTTCCGTTGAATAATTTCCAGCAACGTAGAAGCATGAGATGCCTTCTGTATAAAACCTGGTGTTCCCTTCTGCGCTTTCTCAAGTATTTTGGTAGCCAGTTGATAAGCAGACCGTAGATACAAAATAGAAGGACCATTGCACTGAACATACCCCACGCATAGGAGTTGTTTCGTTCCTTCTCGACGAAGTACTGGTATCTGATCGGGATTTTGCTCATTGACAAGACGACAGGAAATCTTGTTCTATTCCGGAGCGAATGGATATAAGCCCTAAGCCGACCAATACCCTAGATCTATGTTAGTAAGGTAATAGCGAGCGCCGGAGTGTGAAGCTGAACAGTAAAGACAGCGGACGTTTGAGGACAGCTTACAGGAATACTAGTATGTTGCAAGTCATAAATGTCTATATTTATAAAGAGTAAGCCGCTGTTAGTAGAGGCTCTCCTGCCATTCTCACGTGTGGCTCGCGCGAATTTCGTGTGCGCTTCGGGTTGCAGTCAACGCTGAAAAATGGCTCGACTCCCAATTTATAAAGCTTTTGAAGTAGTGGCGTCATTACAAAATTACACGCCGCCGCTCAAAGAGGAGCCATTCTGTCTCACAATAGAGCAGAACGCTCAGCCTCAAATTTTCAAACTCTTTGGCGCCGAAGCCTGCAGAGATCTACAAGATAACACATCTGTTATGTAATCTAACCCCGACCCCGCTTTTGCGACATGATCGACCCGAACTTCGACTGAGTATCTCATATTGCCAATATCAATTGAACAACTGGGAAATTTGAGTGATTTTATCTTGCAAGAGTAAGGCCCAGATACTTTACGCCAATTCCGGGGCCTTATATAAAGATTTGTGTTTATTTAACATCAGGCGGCTAATTTCCGACGCTAGATCATCTTGGTGGTTGGGTAAGGTTAAAAGCTGTATTGAATAGGGTTTGATCGCGCATTTCGGAACTTTTGATCCGAAGATAGCTTCTCATTCGTCCAGTCGTTTCTAAGGAACCCTATGATGTCGAAATATTGTCGCAGAAGTCTGTTTGTCTGATCCGAGGAGCGTCTCCGATTCGTCTATTTCGGATGCGTCCTACGCGTTAATTATCCCATGTTAAGTCGGTAGCTGTCGAAATACAAACAAGTGAAGAGCTTCAAACAAAGCTACTCTTTCGTTTAAATCCAGGTGAGAGCACATAACTCTCCGGATAGATGCTGGCACCAGCCGCGAAGCTCTAGTCTACTCTTTGACGGTGTTAGTACCTTATTGCCATGTGATACCCTAACCTCTCGTCGCGAAAGCGCGAGAATCATCGATCAGCTCTCCCATTGTCTTGAGAAAAAGTTTGCTGAAAAAGTAACAACAGTTGAGACGAAGATTGATCGTAGTACTACTGGTGATGAAAGGTATGTCGATGGTTCCCAGTTACATCGCGTGCGAGGTCGCTTAGTCTAAACGTTTTTGTCAGGTGCCATAATAATCTACATCATCGAAATACATGACCCTGGCCCTTCCAGGCTAAGGGCTCAATTGTTTTGCATACATCTAAACGCCGGTGACCCATATATAAACTCGCATCAATTCTCGCTCTTAAAACAATCGCCGAACACACACGCACTCTCTTGAAATGATAGCTCTTATTGCTGCGCTCCTTACTATCCCGGTCAAAGCTCAGAACTGGGCTACCTACCCGCAGGTCCCTAAAACCGCCAGTATTAATGGCTTTGCAGACAGGATCTACGCTGATCTGCCCGAGTGTGCGAAGTCTTGCGTCCGGGAAAAGACAGACAACACCCCTTGTCCTTACTGGGATACTGGTTGTCTCTGTATCATGCCCCAATGGACTGACATCGTAGGCGAATGTATCGCCTCCCAGTGCGTTGGTAATGATGTATCCGTCGCAACTTCGTTGGCTAACTCGATTTGTAAGTCGGCAGGTGCTTGGTTTACACTCGATCCAACTCAGAGCAATGCCTTGGATTCCGCTGCGGCAAAAGAAGTTAGTGCCACGGCCACACCGACAACTCAGGCTAGCTCTTCTGCTGCGTCGCCTTCACCCTCGACAACGTCACCCCCTGCTGCGGCCGCAACAACTTCTGATGAGACAACCCCCAACAATGCTGCTCAGACCACGTCCCGCATCACCAGTGCTGGGGGGGCTGCAGCTAGCCCCACCACCCAAGCTTCCGCGCCTACCGGCACTATCAGGTCTTCTAGAAGCTCTGAGGCTGGTGCAGAGAGTAGTTCTCAGGATGCCGCGGCTGAAACTTCCCCGTCAACTGGCCGCTCTCGAGAGTCATCCACGCCAGCAGACAGCGCCCAGCAAGCTTCTGGGACAAGAGGTACTTCCTCTGCAGGAAACAATGGTGGTGGCGCGGCTGCTGGAAGGTCCTCTCAGGTATCTAGGTCCGCACAGTCGGCGGCAGCATCGGGATCCGCTTCTGCATCCAGATCTTCTTCGGGATCCGCTGTATCACTATCTAATGAGGCGACGGCCATGGGATTCGCTAAAATCAGCTTTCTAGTTGCGGCTGTGTTGCATGTTCTCTAATGGTATTGAGTATGTGGCTCGTTTGTAGCTCGTCCGATTCCTCTCAGACCCAAATTCAGAGGGCGTCAGTGCGCGATTCAAATCTTAATTAGCGATATCTGTAATCAATAACCTGAGGCTTTAGTATTACTTCGGAGCTGACATGATGAGATACCTGACTAAAGTAAACTTTGCTTAGAAGTCACGCGGTCTACTATTACTAGACTTTTGTCAAAGTTCAGGCTCGATCAACTCCTTGTAAAGTATAGATCGCACCAAGTATGCACATAAATCCTCGTACTTATCCTCTGAATATAAAATTCTCGAGTCAAAACGTACTTAGCTCAATGAAGGCTAATAAATTATGTAGAGTATATGCTTGCCTGGGACACGCTAGAGCCTTTTCAACATGAAACGTGAGGTTATATTGCTATATGCCTAATCATATAAAAGGCCTTAGCATCCGGAGCAGTCTCGTCTGTTTTGTCGCCTACCTTCCTATGGCTCGATGTACAGCCGCAGCTTCTCAGGTGGTAGTGTGTTAATGGGGAGAACTTACTGACACGAGACTAAATGATGCTTGAGGGCATCCGAAGGTTCAGAAGCTGATACTTCAGTACTATAAGGCGCCAGTTGTATGTATACTCAGGGCGTAAGTTTGCTCTTCATAAGGTTCCCGCAGAGAGTCTGAGAGTTCGGCCTGTGAGGTTGCATTCAGCTCTAAATCTCACACATAATAAATTTTCCAAAGGCTTGCCATTTGACTACGTACGAAAGCAGTGGAATATTTTTACAAGCTCATATGAGATGTTGCCTGTGTCTTAATTTAAGTGTTAGGCAAAGCCTCAATCAACACTTGATCTGAACGAAGCAATCCTCAGATAACTTCTCGGTCCAGCTTTAAGATCAGAGCATTCTGTATAGCGGCTCTGTGTACATTCAAAAGAAATGACCAATGTAAGGAGTTGCGTCTCATTCATATAAAATGATAAAAGAGTTCAAGCCTAGTCAAGTCGAGCTATTGGAAGGCAGCTTTTACTAACATATGCTGTAGTTTTTGGACGCAGAAAAGCCCACCAAACTAATGGCCAAGAACCGTAATCAGGTGGCGCTCTGCTCAGTGACTCCAAGTTAAGAGGGAGGGGGTACTTCTTCGTGAACAACAGACGTTTTTGATCAGAAGAGCCAATATTGGTGGGCTTGCCTCAGAAATAATAATAAAGAGACCCAACCCCCCTCCCCGCGCTTAGCTAGAGAGGAACTATGCAGTACTTGCGCGTAGGTCTCGCTGTGAGAGTCACTATCAGGCTCAACTCATCGCGTCCCCCACCCGAATGAGGAGATCTGCTCACTGTCTCCATAGTAGCCCAACTGCACAACACTATAGGCGCGATCAAACTTGATTCTAGAGCTCAATCTAGCCTTAATTATAGCATGCTTACGGCATTAGCCACTGATTGAGCCGTACACTGGTCGTGATCGTGTCACCAATCTATTAACACAAACAGGGCGTTGAGTTGCTCTGTGCGTTTGAGAGCTCAGAGTCTTCAATTAGATTCTTACTGGGCGGTTAGTCGTCTAAGCCAATAAGATCGATTTTAAGCTGAGTTGAAGGTCAAATATGGGACTCGTGGCTGAGGCTGCGGTTAGGGTGCAGATGGTTCACACAGGCTTTCAAGTGACGAGATCCTCGGAACGCACGATCTTAAACAATGTGCAATTGTATCAAGCGCCTGCGGAGCAACGAACAAAGGATTTCGCAAGGAGTTGCAATTGAATGATATTATCATTATGCACTTTCGTTGCAGCAATGGCGCAGCCCCAAGTTGACTGCCGAGTTTGCGCCACCACACGTCTATAAGGGGGTTGGGCTCTTTGACCTGGGATTTCAGGCGTCGTTATCTAAGCCGTAAAATTGGCCTTTGGCACACGCATGTGTATAAGCAAGCGAGCTTCAACAGGCGACTCGGATTTTGAATAGGAAGTGGCCTCCGGTCAACAAATTTAACTTAATTTTTCCGTTTGGATTTAACCTACGAATGTCCTTCTGCACGACTCATCTCATCTGCTAAAAGGCAACTCCACTTTGAGAGATCCTACCACGTCACGTTCTGAACTCTCACATTTTGATGGCAGACCCTTATTAAATCTCGGATACTTCGACAGCCGCTTCTCACATTCCACACGAGCACCTTCGTATCAGGGCTAGGTTTGTAGTTAAGGACCCTTGTCGAGGAGGCCCGAGTCTCAATATGCATCAAACGACGCAATCGGTAGTTTCAATCGTGCGGCCTACCCACTAGATATATTTTACGAAGCATTGTTTTATTTTGCGCGCTTGGTGTACGACCCCATACGTCGGGCTTCTATAAGTGCACCAAGCGCAGGTCGCGCGAGATAAGAAACCCTTACCACTTCATTAGGTGATATCAAAGAGGCCGCACTGGTCGGCTCCACATATTCACGCATAGCTTCCTCAGAGAGACCGACCATCGCGACCACCTGTTTAAATATCAAGATGCATATTCACGCTAGATCCAAGTTGGGGTGCATACCAGATTTCATGCTCACGGTTTACGCCAACGACCAACGCTGGGCCAAATACATGAGCGATGCTGAGCCGAAGCCGGGTGAGCCGAAGTGTCGGATCAAGCACAAAGACTGCATATACCGCCACCAGAATCTTTATGTGACCAGAAAGCTCAATAACGGCGGCATCTTGAGGCTTCCTTGACTCCTCACCACTCTCAAGAGCTCAGTGTAATGCGGCTAGAGAAGACGGTGTTCTTGGATGTGGAGACCGCGAGGGCAAGGGGGTATAGACTTCAGCTGATCTTATGTCTACAACTTTGTCTTGAGATCTAACTTGGCCAGATTCAGATATGCAAGCATCCTTAGTTCACAGAGATATCAGTATAGTCACCAAACCACAAATTCAAGGCCGATTGAGAGAGTCAGCAATTTACGTTGTCCTGGCCCAGTCTTCCCTGCAGAACCATGAATTTTGAGAAAATCGGCAGCGTTTCATATGTTGTTCCACTCCACTCTGAGCACTTGAGTCCATTCTGATCTTAACTTTTGCGCACGCACTTGCGAACCTGCTGCTCCTGTCGTACCATCTGCTTGCGTGCGAAGGCCTGGCCTACCGTGCCTTGTGGTAGTGTAAACTCTATTTCCAGCCCCTCTTAGTGAAACTGTGACACAATAACCTGGAACTGAAACTGAGTGGCTACTTGAGCGTTTTGAGACCACATTCATTGTCTAGAGACGACGTCACATCTTTATTCCAGTTCTGCCTGATAACCCCAGACCCTTGGTCGGTGTGTAAGCACCGAGATACAGGATGGTATTCAGGATCCAACAACTGTTAATTTATTACCTGCCACTGGTCAAAGTGAGTTCCCAAAGGAGCGTCCTCGGTATCCCAGCGCTTTTGCAATGCGCCCATCTCCTGAAATACTGTATCACCGATGAGAGAACTGGATCCGTCTACCACATACCTATCGCTAAGGTCATGCAACTGATGGGAGTTCCTACGCCAAGCACTATTTATGCCTGCGAGTACGCTCAATTCTCGAATCTCATTACCTTCTTCACTGACATGGCCGCTTGACAATGCTGGGTTTGCAGCAAAGTGAGCAGGGTGAGCGTGAGCACAGCCAACTGGTAGCATAAGACATATAGCTAAGCCAACAACGATTAACGAGGACTTGAGGGTGATTACCGAGTTTTTCCTGCAGCCAAGTTGCTTCTCACTTTGACACTACGCGGACACGCTGACTGATGGCGTCGCTGAAGCGCTGGATATCGTGATTCTGATGGACGAATACTATCGTATCGGCCAAACCAGCCGAATTATAGCTGGCCTGTGTGATGAGGATGCAACTCTTATCATGTCCCTGGAAAACTTCCCCATATTCTAGACTTCCCGTTCTCCCTTCCCGTTCTCCTTGCCCTGTAGCCGATCGTGGTGTACTCGATTTGAATTAGGACCAAGTATTCAGTCAATATTCTGCTGAAACCAAAGCTTAGATGCCATCCCAGATTAAAATTTTGAATGTCTGTTCTCTTTCGGCATTCGCTCTGACAGTTCTTGGGCCAAAAGTCGAACTTCCAACTTCTCAGTGAGTTGTTCATTCTTCCATTGGGAAAGGGTCAGGCGAAGGACTGGGATGTGAAGGCGCGCGGATCCAGAGGAGCATGCATCAACATGCAAAGTAATTTCGCGTTGCGACAAAGTGATCGGAGTTTGCGAATTGGCCGTGCAGAACGCTATGTGTGTAACTATTTTGGGTTCGGCGAGAATCGCGAACTCAATTCAGGCGAAGGACAAGAATGAGGCTTGAGCACCTCCATTCTACTGTGCGACTAATAAATTTGGTAGATATAGCTTATTAGAACTTCTGCCTCACCTAACCCTATTGATGCACTCAAGATGTGTTGCTAGTACCTCTACACAGAATTCGCTCGACTCGGGATCAATGAAGATCGTGGGGTGTTTTTAACAGGCAGTGGGATCTGCATGAATTGATTTATCACAAACTGTTTTCAGGTGTTTAATACGTTGCAAAAAATCAAATCTGTGGTCGTGGTTTATGTGGATGATCTATTGGTGATGTCTCCCGATCGTCTGGAAACATTAAGAGTGAAGAAAGATCTTTGGGGGTCTTTGGATCTAACAAAGTTGGGTTTCCAGAGAGCTACCTATCGCTCACAGTTGAGAAAACAGCGACAGGTATTACGTTGGATGCTCGCAAGAACATTCTGAAGTTGCTCGACTCGGCCAGCGACCTTATCAGTGAGCAGAAGTTCAGATCATGGGCGCCTTATCTCCCTGCCGAGGCAAAGAAGTGTGTCTATTATGAGCTGTGCAACGAGGCGAATCAAGAAGCTGATGCGTTGGAGAATCGACCTTTGGGAAAGCGAGAGCACCAGCGGTACATGTCGTTGGTTGGAATGTTGAATTTTCTAACGTGCCGATGCCGGCCGGATATCGCATTTGCAACATCGCAGCTGAGTAGACACAATCAGTCGCCAACTGTTTTACACTGGAATATGGTGAGAAGATTACTCGTCTATGTGAGCAAGTACCCAGATGTTAAGCTCGTGTTCAGTAAGACCGAAACCCCTCAACTAGTAGGTTATACTGATGCTTCATTCGGCGGTGAAAGTTCCAGACGTTCGCAGGGTGGATATATGTGGTTTTATGGCACTTGCTTGTTTCATTGGAAATCTCATCCGGTGCCTCAGAGCTGTGTCAGCGTGCATGAAGCTGAGATTCGGACTATGGGAGAAGCCCTTCAATATGGAGACTACATTCGGGATATCCTTGTTCAACTTGGCGTTATGGATCCAAATTACGAGAATCTGTTTCATTTTGATTCTAAGTCGTCTTTGGATGTCTTCAGGAGTCAGAGGATTTCAGAGAAATCTCGGAGATACATCATGCATATTGACCTGATCCTAGACAAGACCCTGCTTTCGCTGTTCCGCCTCCTTCATGTTGCAGGCGTAGACAACTTAGCGGATATTCTTACTAAGTCATTGAGCCTTCCCGATGCACTTCGAATGGCTCGTCGCATTCTCAGTATGTGAAACTCTTCGCTCGGCTCAACGAGGGAGTGTTGGAAGAACCACACCTTAAGTTGAGTTCTACACCATACCGTTAGGGATCAGTTCAAAGGATCTCACTGAGTGCTTTAGATGATATAGACAATTACCGTTAACTTCGGGTGATACTAGGAGAATATTAATACTAACCAAGTCTGATAGCCCAGACTTTAACACACACTCCACTAGACCTTAGCTGCTCTAGAGGAGGAAGTCGAATCATCTGACAACCTATGGGCTAGGTTGGTCTACGATTACCTCGACATGCCTTCAAGAATCCAGCCATCTATTTTGACCAGTCCGTCTATATAGATATAATATACGTATGGCTTATGCGGAGATGCAAACGAATATCAGTACCTACCCAGTTGCATCTGATTTTTGGCGCTGAGCGGTCGGCGTCGTCCTCAATTGTTTTTGGGCAGGGGCATACGATACTGCAATATAATTCAACCTCACCCTGTAGCCGTCAAGCGGAAGACTCTACCAAACATTAGCGAGCACGGCCATGACATGCACATAGGCCAAGAAGAATGCCACATGACATTTTCCTTGGGCACACATGGTCTAGGTGTCACGAACATTGTTAGAAGTAGGGTCGTACACTTACCACAAAAGCCAATGTCACAATTTCGGGTCAGTAGTCCTGGGGACCTATGCGCGATAATTTCTCAACTAGGGTTTAAGGTGACTGTTTCTATTAGCCATCTGCGGTACTGAGTTACCCTATGTCCATTGCCCACCAAATGATGCCTGCTCATATGCGAACTTCCCTAAACAGCTACTCCTTCCCACTGGAACCGAAATGTAACATAATTAACAAAGCGCATGCATCGCTATAAAGCGCCTCAAGGCGTTACATTCGTGAGGTCAAAGTCTATCATATGTCATCGACTTATAATGCCTCAACCTCAACCCTGGGTCTATCCGATCATGACCCCAAGAAATACCTCTGCATCACCATTAATGTCAAATAAGGCCATGTTTTAATCAGCCGATAGCAGCTTGTTTGAAGCCAACTGAGTGTCAATCATCCACTTTGGACCTATGTGACACCGGCTTAGGCTATCACGTATACTAGCTTGTGAAGTTAGATGCGTAGCTTATCAGATGTTGATCAAACCTTCACGGGTAGCTGGCTCTTAAAAGATAGCCCCTACATGAATGCTGAGTCACGCCATGTCGGGGTGGGCGGCGCTAAATAGGGTTGGGGTGTACATTTCGAGCTTGTAGCTGCACTGTGTGCTGAATAGTTAGCTCTACCATATGACCTGGTCGCAATACCTGTAGGTAGAGTGAGGGCAGTGAAGCTATTCATCAAAAGTGGTGGCTCTAATCTTCTCAGGGCTATAGTGTCCCCAGGTCGGTCAGTTGATCCAACCTAGAGCTCAGCACAAGTCAATGGCTTGGTGAGAGGATATACCAAAAGTTGAGATCTATTCTCAATTTCTGAAAAAGACATTTTCAGATTGCCGCTACCTTTTCCGGCGTGGGAAACGATACGTGGCGCGGTGCAAGTGAGGCATGCGTGACACATACCTTGCTTCGCTGCTGAGGACTCTCCTAGTGAAGCTTTTTCTGTTTGGAGTTCATGGCGTCAATTCACTGGTCTTTTCTACTAGTGTGAAGTACTGGTGTTAACGCTAAAGCTCGTAAAACTTAGCCACCAGATCCACCCAAGGCTATGTATCATGTATCCCAACCCTTGAGCCCGCACCATGCATAGTGGTGCCTAAAGCTTGAACGAGTATTTTCTATCGTCCTCACGAGTTGATCCGGTGCCTGACTGACGTCAACGTATTATTGTGTTTTGGAACTTGTGGCACCTGCTGTCAACTCCTCGACGTTTTGCATCGCTTAGGCTCGACTCAGCTCATAAAATATGCATCGAACTTAACCAGAGCTTGCAAAGTGACTGATCTCAGCTATCATCCGTCTTCGCCACACTTTGTGTCAAGCGTCCAAGGCCTCTCCAGCTGGGGGGCTTCCCTAGCTGCAACTTGAATATTGCGAGGTGTGCACGTATAGACTATCAGGGACGTGAAGCCGCGTCCATCCCAGCTTATTATTGGTAATGTCGATACATGAGATCCGTAAGATTTGAGCAGGCTAGCATCGCTTGAATATGACTTGTACGTCTTGTACGTGGGGATCCGAGTAAGAAATATCTTAGGGTGTCGTCAAAAGATCAGTTTATATCATTAGCAATAATGTAATCACAAAGTACTTGGCCGACGGCTGCATTCTAGAGTGATGACATGTTCCAAACCTCGGCTGTGGACTCAAGTCGCTTTTGTGTACCTGCCTGCCTACAACAAAGGCTGTGCCTCAAACATCGCGTGTGTCACGCGTGTTGTTTACATGAAACTTACAACTCCATTCGCATCAGTTGCATTGTTGTAAGACTGAAGCACTCAAGATCAAGGGGCATGATACGTCGGACGCATAGCCCTAGGGCAGCATTATCCGCGTGACGCAGCTGCTTCAGTCTTCACTCGGGTCCTCAGCGTGATCAAGCACTAGCGTGCCGGTTGGCCTATATTACATTGAAGCGAGCGCGGGTAGGCCAGTTCAATCCGATTGCTGCATGGCCGCCCAATGACATAGATTAACACCACAGGTGCCTCTCGTAGATTCATCCCTGGCTATGTATGTAAGCGAAGCCTGGGCCGAACACCTGGGAGCTGACAATAATACGGCGGTTTGTGACTAACTGAAGCTATGAAGGGTTTAATGTTCATACCGCATAGCCTGAACGTTAAGCTCCAACCCCCCTCCAGGCACAATGTATTTACATAAATATAAATATGCATCCAAATACCATTGGGCCCCCAAATCAACGAGGACCTCACAAGGAAAGAAGCTGAATTGATGATAGGGTGAATTATGGCTTCGCCGAGGAATAAGATCGTTCGTGCGCTGAAGAGGATCTGGAGGCAGAATCAGGCCCATGGAGGATTAGGACTTGATAAATCAACGAGACTTTTATGTACAGTAGAAACCAAAATTCGCATCCCAAACATCAAAGGGCAAAGCCGACTTGGACGAATCCTGAAAGAGGCATCAGGATCTGAGCTAGGCTGCTGAATGCCGAGCTCCCACTTACTTCTGCGAAAAGGCTAAACGCGCCCTCAAAATCAACGCAAAGCGATTCTGCACATATTAAATTGAGAATAGTATCTATAACTTCATTCACTGGTGACGGACCATTGCGACGTTAGCTGCATCATATACTAAAATGATATACTTCCGCTGAACATCTGGTGGCCAGGTATGGAGGTGACCTTCACATATGTTAGATGACCGACTTTATATGCCAACACCTGTCCGGCGAGGGTTGGGCCTAAGTGAGCACCTCTAAAGTCCATGAGGGAAGACATGACGGGAACTACATCGAAGAGCTCTGAACAGACCTTTAAGCTGGATTAATACTAACACAGTCATACAATGCGCCTAGGACCAGTGACCCTTATACCGCAACTCGAATCGTACCCCTCCTGAGCACCAGTCACATATTGTACCTTGAGCGGGGTGCGAGTACCAGCAACCACGGACAGTTCGAGAACGTAGCCAAGTATATTGTCTGACGTCGAGTTGTGCGCAGATATTTGCGTGTAAATTATACATGATTTCTCTTTTCTACGTTGATATGCTCGCAGAGCTAGAAGCCGTTCTTCGTAGGGTACGGATATGTGCTAGCGCTCCTGGTGTTAAAAGAACATTGGAGGGTTGTGCTAGCAAAACAAGTCGCATATCATTTTGATCAAGAAGCGAGCATACTCGGTCGAGGAATATCAAGACCACAAAATTCGATATGAAAACCAATACCAAGACACAAGAACATGACTCAAAGAGGTCAGAGGATGAAATGCAGGGATAGCGTCAAACTACTGAGCTCTCAGTGTGGTTCATCAGTTGGCAAAACCTGGGCATTTATTTTGCGAAGCTGATTGCTATCTTCCGCGACTTATGGCCATTGAAACAGAGACTTAGCGCATTGTATCTCGAAGTTTCCGAGTGCACTGTGTCGAAAAAGCGATGGGACCTCAACAGAGCCGAGGCCAAATGGCAAGAGACATTGGCCTAGTATTTAGCAACGGTGTCGAGAAGCAAGTGAACAACATAGCTGAAGATCTGCTAGAACTGTGTACAGGTAGCTTCAACAGAGGAAAGCTGGACTTCCGTGGATCGGATTCGATGTAACAACGTATGCCTATAGGCTCTATACGTCGAGCGGGAGTAGGGCGTTGGCACTAGTTCACATGATGGCATGTATTAGAACCTTATGTAGCGAGGCGTCTAAGCCAGCACACATATATAAAATGAAGCCTTTCCTTCTACATCAGACCCATCTCATTTTCGGACAAGAGACTGAAGTGTAGTTGGCAGGAACTCTTCATTCGGGGATTTCAAAATAATGGGCCTCGAAAGACCGAAACTGGAGCAATGGGGCGGTGAGCTTTACTTATCATCACCTGTCATCAGGGGGGTCCAGAGCAGGACCGCATACATATGTGGAATAAAGTACTCTGCCGCTTCAGACACTTAGTGTACGAGGTAGGCTGACTAGTGAAATACAATATGACAATTTGCCGGCAGACAGCCAAGTCACTGGGTTATAAAGTACGTGCTTACCACTGACTAATCTGATCAGAGTTTGGCGATCGGATATTATGGGGACAAAGTAATCGCGATACTTTTATGCGACAGTCTAGCCGCGCTTTTGTTAGACATGCTGTTGAGGCTAGCTCCAGGGTCCATTAGCCGTTGTGGTGTCCGCTGGAAGGTGGAACGGCGCAATGACTTGGTGTGGGTGTCTGCCGAATTCTCTGTTCCTGGTAGATGTGTGACATGCATACGAGCAAAGCGGGAAAACCATTTACCAATCTTCACATTAGTCCTTATACGTCTTTTTTGTGACGTGAGACGCTCACGATACATGCCATTCCTCACTAATTGGGAGTCTGTAGTTAAACACGTTCTGATCGGAACCCATCAGTTGCATGTAGATCAGAATTTAGAGCTCTCACAAACCTCTATGGCGGCTACTGAACTCGTAGGTCCACCTTATGGATGCTCGTACAAGCTAGTTACTAGATCCCTGAGATTTCATTCTCAAACGATTTTCAAAGGTCATGTGGAATTCCACTCGTGTTTGTCGGAAATGTGTCCCACCAAATGTGGCATTAAAAATTCCCGTAAGGTTGAGGTTACTCGTGCGCTGAGGCGAAATGGGATGTCTTTTAAATTTGCTGTCAAAAGTCAATTCAGGTCGAGGTCGATTCGTGGTATTGTTCAGTCCACCAATCAAAGATCTATAGCCGGCGGTCTGACAAGACGCGAGTGCTCTTGTCAGGGACAATATTTTGAAGCTAAGAGATCGAGCATCAGATTGTTAAGAGCAAAGAAAGGCACATCAAGCACTGCCAAGTACAGCCTGGGCTGATGAATTCTCGCTGCGAGCTCCCACTGCCGTGCCATCAGCTGCTCATCGGCAAGCTGAGTAGTGACTGCGGTGCGCTCAACAAGTCCACATGGACGATGTTCATGAACTCAGGCTAGTTCATTCTAGGCAGGATCTGGCGTGGCAATGGGCAGTTGAGCAAGGCTTCGTAAACGCGACTTGAGCGACGACGATTTAAAGCACATCTGCCGCATCCTGCGCCACCAAGTCGAGTGGCTTGCCAACGAGCCCAGGGATCGCTGCGCCTCTCGACGCGTTGTGCTATATCGATCTGAATGACGAATTATTGTGGACCACTGTGGATGCATGCCAGTTTGATAAGCTGGTAATCATCTGTGATGAAGTGACACATAACGTATTTTTTTGTTGCCAAACAGCACGCGCATTAGTGTTGCGCCTAATTATACTGATGCATATCGTACCTGCAAGCCAAAATGACGCTCAGGAATCTCACGCTCGCAAGTATGCTCGCAGTCTCACATCGCAGCGCCACAGTACTTTAGCAGCACAACTCTGCTAGCGAAGCGCGTCAGCTTAGATCCAGAAGACGCTGTCCTGGCACTTGGCTACGTAATGCTTTCCAGTAAGTTTGTTCGCTTTTGTTCACATGGTATTATGTGACCACGTACTCTCGATTGCAACCCAAGTCGTGTGTCCAAGTCTTGCGAGTGCGTGCTCAGCGAGGCGCGGCTTGTCGTCAATTTGGGCTCCCAACAGCATCCCAGCCCGAGCACACCGGCCTTGGTGTGGAGTCAGGGAAGCTTCAAGATGCCGCCATTATTGAGCTCCCTGGTCTTGGCGAGGTTCTGGTGGCAGTATATGCAGTCTTTGTGCTTTATTCGCCACTTGGGTTCATCAGGCTTTGGCTCAGCATCCGTGATGTATTTGTCATAGTCATCGGCATTTGAATAATGTGTGAGCATAAAATCGGGGATATACGAACGCTTGGACCTTGTGTGTATGTGCATCGTTTGGCTAATTTACGTAGCCACAAAGTAGAGCTTTTTAAGGAACTTCTCGGCAGACACAGGGTCAGCTGATTTTATGTCTTAGTTGACTCGAACCCCAGGGGCAGGGGCTCTCTTATCTCTTGGAACCTGCATGTCTGTACTATATGGGGAGTCTAGGATGGCAAAAGTTTAACTTCGCGGGTCTGTTCGCCAAAACTATGCATCGGAAAATCTTCAACACGACTTGTTGATATGGATCACGCCCTCATTTGGGTTCTCTGATAGAATTGTAGGCTTTAGCCTTCGCGGCGGGACTATCAAATGTACCCCCATGAAACGACTGGCGTATTCATACAGAGTTTGTGGACAGTTGTCTGGCCAACGTTCCCTATATTAGTACTACTTTGCTACAACACTTCGGCTGGGTTCTCATATCAGCTCGCGAAGGCTTGTACAGCTGACTCCCTAAGCCAAACAAAAAAGCACGCAGGTTTAGTGGCCGATGCTCAGTTCAGCCCTTACACATGTGCATCCATGTCCACATCTTGCCCTTCGGTGCCTTCCTTGAGGTTGTTGAAAGCACCCTAGTTGCTGCTCAGCTTGCCGATCAACCGCTACTGGCGCAGCAGCGGGTGCCCTTAGATTTCGTCTATAATGTGGAGCACAGATTTCGTGTCGGACTTGATGTTGTTTGAGTGAAGCTCGATGAGCTCTTTGATCATTTCGAGGCCAACGTCGCGATACTTCTTAATGAAGGGGTCGATGGGTGACATCAAGAAGCACTTAAGGTAATCGCGCAGGTAGGGGCTGAATATGAGAGCCATGCGCTGCGTCTGGAACGACTGCGCATTGAGGATCCACGCTGCTGCCGCGCAGGTCTCCTAATTCATTTTGCTAGGCCCAGCCGTCGAGAGCAGCGGCAGGTACTAGTCTCAGCCGAAATTTATGCCATGATGTGCAGTTTTGTGCGCACATGGGCGGGCTTGCGCACTCAAACCTGCCCGGACTCGGCAAGATTGACAGAACTGCGCTATTGTATCTGCTATGGTAGATAATCTGCCCGTACTTGGGGCCGCGCGCTCGGCCGACGAGCCGGGCTTCGACGACGCGAAGCGGTATATTGAGCACATGCCGTATCAGATAAGTTTAGAACATATTCACAGATAGAACGGCTTTGTACACCTCGCGCACCGCACGGCAATCCGCTTTTAGCTACTTGAGCTGGTGCTGAAATGCAAAGAAATACTACAATCTTGCGTTCAGTTAAATTGTTATTTCTCAAAATAGTATTTTCTTCGATTTGTCGAGTAACTGGCTATTCTGCTTCAGACTGTGCTGTGGAACATCGTCTCATCATGAGGGAGCGTTACGGGCCATTAAGTTATCATCTATGCAGTTGAGTACCGTGAGTACCCTGCTCACAAAATACCCTTACCCAGAATGCCATCTGTATCGCGAGACACCGAAACATGGTCTAATTTATTTGCAAGGAGGCTTCCCTTGATCAGACTGGCGCTTTACATCTTTTGGGAAAGAAGACAGGATCAATGGCATTCTTGGCCGAGGTTAACACTTGTATATAGTCGAGTTTGCATTATTTGCAATTCCCGAGGTGCTTCATTCTAATTGCACTGTCTATTGACATTATGAGACCTATCTGCATGTGCCCCCAATCTCAAAAAGCTTGCACGTACTCGCATAGCAAACGGTAAACATGAACTACTCTAGAAAGCCAGGGATACTAACCCGGATCGGAGTATAGTCACACACCTACTTTCTCATATTCAACGATGCTCAACCTTCTGACCTTCTGAATTCTCTTGGTGTTGCGACAGCTTACCTCGCCAACATAGATCTTGACAACGTTAGTTGCATAATCCATCATGACATCAAGGGTACTCCGGAGGGTGATTCCATCTTTACCAAGCATACACACCAGCAGGATGCCAACGACCCTCCACGCAAAGGTCTTACGAGCATCGTTCATAGCAGAGATGAGGACCTCGCGAACTTCAATGGCACAAAGATTGGTATCGTTTATGCGCCTGATGATGTTGACTTCGCAGGTGTTGGGATCCCTTATGTCGAGATGGAGCTCACCGATGAGGAAACTTACAGCGACGGCCAGTTTGTCTACCGGAAGGTTGACGGGACCCATGGCAAATTCCGTTGATTAATCGATTTCAACCAAGCAAATAACTAAAGTTTGACCGTCATGACCTGTAAGAGGGGCTCGGCCTTGTTGAGAGTCTTGCAAGTCCTAGCAATAACCCTCGCTTAAATATATAAGCGTGAATTTTTCGTAGTCAACTAGTCACTCATAAGGACCTCACTTCATGAATGTCGAGGTCACAGCGGGTATTTGGCCACCCAATATTGTACTCAGAAATGCTTGATGCGCTCATGTTTTTGCTAATACGGATTTGATTGCTTACTTCCTCTAGTTAGTATGGTCCTTGGCATGTCTGGGCTTTTTCGCTGTGGGTGTAGTGAAAAGACTCCAAGGCAATGTCTCCGTAGCGTGGCCTCGCTCAATCACAGCCCTTAAGGTCCCACCAAAGCATGAACGATGACGTGCCCTTACGCTTTGGATCTAAAGACACCAAAAATTAAAATGTTTAGAGCATCTCCTCACAACAGAAGTTCTCCATCTGAGCTATGCTAAGTGTCATGCCCCACCAGTTTGATAAAGAAGACATTCAGCAGCAACATGATGCCTATGCCGTAGCAATTAAGCTAGGAATAAGCTGTTATGAGCCCCACATCTTATTCACCATGATCATCGAATAAGTGGTCTAAACAAAGTAGCTTGAGTATCGTCATGGAAAGAAAAACTAGACCTACGTTCATGTAGAAGCCAGCCGTATGATATAGAGGCAAGTGAATAACAGAGATGGAGAACTGCAAAAACTGCGCACAAGACCACCTCAGTAGAGCAAGACCATTTAATGTGCATAAGCTTCGACGGTATAAGTTACTAACCAGACACTATATAACTTCGAGCAGGTGTAGGAGTTGGAAATCGCATCTAACTAGTTGGCCAGGTGCATCATGCAGCACGCTTGCACACAAGAGGAATTGCCCTTCTGCCACGACAGATACATATTGACAAAGGGTCAGAGAGCACTGGCCAGCAAGCAGGAAAGGTCTACAAAGGAACGCCATGCAGAAATATCTCGCAAGGTCGGTAAGGGGCGATCGTTTCTAGTCTCATTTTGTCAATGCCATTTAGCTCAAGCAAAGATATGTGTAGGGTGTGATTTACCACATTAGACACCTAGTGTGATAGGAATGATGAGGAGTGGCTTGTAAGCCTGAGATCTCATCAAAGACGCAACGAAGGCCGATGACAGAGGATTTTGGCGATAGCTTAGGTTGGTCATGTTGAGGAGAGCGATAGCCATAAGGGTAAGGGCATCAGTGACATTGGCAACTAAGCTTACTACTGCTATATAGCTCAGGACCTGAGAACACCCAAATGGAGAGATTAATTTCGCGAAGAAAATTCATTGGAGTACCACATAAAATATGACGAAGTGTCTGTGGTGGCGGTGACCTAGTAGGCTTCTCAAGAACACCAATCTACCATATCAGGCACGAGTCGTCCCGCAAAAGGAGGGCGGGAGCTGGCTTATGCGTTTTGTTTGTAGGGCACAGGACGAAGGTTTGACTCTAAATCGGTTCGTAATCCTAATTGTAATAGCATTCCAGATGGGCGTGCAATAAAATAAGATAGCACAGGCAGACCCATATGTAGACTAAGGACCATTCATATGTAGAATTAATAGACCATTTAAGGGCATCACAGACGAGATACCTGTGGAGCTGTGAGCATGATCAAGCAAGCAGAAAGTGTTCAACAGCACAGGATGAGTGAAGAACGGTTACCAGCGGAAGCTTATTGATACGATATGAATCATCCTAAGGGCTTGAGGGTTTTAGGTTATAGACCCAGGAAGTGAGTAGCTAGGTCAGTGAAGTATACATAAAGAGCTCACCACCGATCATTGAGGTAAAACAATCTAGATCAAGGGATATCGCGAGCAGGAAATAGCGTGACTGCTGGTATATAGGGTGAAAGTGAAATTCGCAACGAGCGGAGAGCAGGATTATAAGCCTTGTCTGTCAAGATGTTAGATGTTCATGCTAGGCTATTGTAGCGTCTAAGATCATCACTAATCAAAATTGGCCTTTCATCAGTAGTTTGACTTTGATTCACATCGAGAAGTCGACCATCTAGCGTCCCTTCTCGTTCGATTTCTTCCAAGCACGTCTGCTTGGGTAAGAGTAACCTGCTGATAGCAAATACCTATGCTATGAGCGCGAACTTACAGAATGCGGGTTCGTGAGATAGCAGGGAGAACCCATAAAGCTAGAAGCAGCCAGTCCGGCGGGGAATCCTCACTGTTAAACCCGGCTCCAGCTTGTCCGCCTCCCCCCATGCGGACAAGTATGAGGTAGTGAAGTCTATCAGAAAAGCTGCCGCAAAGCAATTGCTGTTAACTATATGATGGTCAATGGGGTCAAAGAATGCAGCCAGCATCAGCGGAACATAGCGCATGAGATAGACCAAAGCAATTATTTTGGCCTTGATCGAGTGCTGAGGGCTAAGCAGTAGCTCTGATACCTTGCCGAATCCGACTAGTACAAACTCAACCAAACATACTGCGAGCACAGGGTTCTCAGCTCTGGTCGCACAATAATTTAGCGAATGTTTCACTCCACTGTTAGTACCACTTCAGGTATTCCGATATTCGAGGGCGGTTGTGGACACCGCCCATCATACATCCACAGACAGCGAAGGAAAAGCAACCACAAGACAGCTGATAGTACTGAAGGGTAGTATGAAAATTCCATCGGCAGTGCGTCTCTAATTTCGATGTCTGGCTTCACCAATGGCTCAGTAGCGCTTCCGGATGCTCACGCTACTTTCATATGCTTGTATGAAGAGTTCAACAAGGTTGTGATTTGTGGCGGCAAGGGAGATATCTAACCAGGCCTCAACTTTTCAAAGACTAGCTCCTGTCAGAGCCAGCACGCCTGAAGCAAGGGCTTACACAGGATACCGCACCGCATCTATGCGGCCATTAGAGTGTAGCATAGATATACGCGATTAACTTTTAGCGATAGTAGGTGATCCAGAAAGTCTGGACCGACACACAGGGATGAACCTGCACTGTATACCTTAATGACCTAGCTGCTCACTTAGGGTGAGACCCAATAGGCTTAAGGATCTAAGCCGACGAGGGACCAACTCCGACAGCTCCTGCTAGAATCAGCACGCCCGATAATTGGTCATCCAAATGATAATAAAACTACTCGGCTTTTCACCGGCCTCAAGAGCATAAATTTAATCAATGTGCGATCGGCTTTATTGAGCTATTAGTAACGAATGCTTCAGAGACTCTGAACTGACGAATAGTGTTGGACCTGCAATTTAAATCTCGAATTACCTTATGGGTGCCTGGAGACCCGATAAAGTTAGTTAGGATCCATATGAGGAGCCTTGATTAAGTATTCTCGGCTAAAAGTACTATGTCATACACTCTGTGGTTTAATCAAGTTCGCTCTCTCTTTACAGATGGTCTTAGTTCTCAAGCTTCAATAGTAGCAGTAAGCTTAGGAGCCGAGCTGACAGCAATCCTTACCCTTGTAAACCCTCGCTCACCTCGACATGATGCGAGCTCAAGGTTTGTGACATTTATCCTCGACAAAAGGCTGGGCCAGAACCCGCTTCCCAGTTCCCAGCTCCCGGCTCCCAGGCGCGCATCCCGCCCACGAGCGCTGCGGGCGCCACGGGCGCTGCGGCCTCGATCGCTCGCGTCCGCTGCCTCGCCACCATGGGAGCCTCCGCGCAGGAATTCCGCAGGGAGTTCTTTTGCACGTACCGCTAACTACTTGTACTACGAAAAGGCCAGGACTGCGTGCGATGGCCTGGCTTGTGTGGCGGCCCAAGTCGTGAGGTACCACGCGACGACCGAATCCAGGGCGCGCGTCAATCTCAACCTCCGCTTCAGCGGGGTCTCCTTGGCCCGATAGTCCACCACTAAGCTTGTGCTCGGCGCGTTCGAAACGCGAAAGAATGCCAACAGACCAGACATCGGCTCGCTCGCACACCTCAGTGCCCCCTGCGACCTAGTCATGGCATAAAGGCATGCGGTGTCCTGTATCAGCAAAATTAAGACAGGGTGACGACGCACACCCCGCCACCCACCGCCAGCTACCGCAACACCTGGATCATCAAGGCGCACTTCTAGGTCTCCATATCTTCGAGTGCAATAACTGCCATAGATCCGACGTTGTGTCTTTCGCTTCGTCAAATCCGTCAGCCTAGAGAAGCTCGCCGGAGGGAGGGTCGATCAAATTCTGAGCCTTGCGAGCTAGCAGAGATGCAAACCTAAAGCCAGCGCAATGGCTGGCAAACCCCACTCGCTACCAAAGACTAGGTATTTCTTGCCCTAAGATTCAACTCTAACTTTATTACAAGACCCACGTCGGTACGTCGAGCAGTCTCACGCGCCAAACCAAATCAATATAAAAATGCTAACAGTCTCGCTGGAGCGGCGCTTGCCTCATAACGGGGCTCACTTCGCGCCAATGGATGGAATAAACGCCTACATTGTGGTCGCTCCGTCCTTTACGTCCTACTTTTTTCGACTCGTGAAACAGATTGTCGATATCGCGCGACAAAATCAAGCACAGGTCATTATTCCCCTCGATACTTTCGAAGTGATGTATGAAAGTAAAAATGACGAACTTGATGTTCTAGAAGATGAGCTGAAACGCTTGTTTCCGGATAGCGGCGGCGAGCTGCCTCAGGGCCAGCCTGTTGTTCGCCTCCAGCAAAAACATGAGGGGGTGTACGACAACGGTGACATCAGGCCATTATTACACACGGTCGAAGGTTATTCACTGGCTTTTCTCATGTATGCCAAGAAAAACTTCGGGAAAAAGCTCATTTTCGTGACGAAGTCCGACTATAAGAGGTTAGAATTTGTGAAAAGATTAAGAGATGACGCGCTGGACGTCTTTGCTCTATACGGGTTCGCCAGATACGGGATTGAGCTTTGCAATAATACGAAGCTCTGCAACCCGTATTATATACGCGACCTTATTCTCGGCAAGCCCCGGCAGTACACCGTTCCTTGGCCGTTCCTTATCGACAATGCCGATGTTCGGCTGGATTATACGCTGTATTATCTGATAGCCTTCCTCGCTTACGACCGCACACTCGACATTGGGCTCAACGGTCTGTACGATCATTATATTTTAGAGGATTGCCCAAATTACAAAGTCATTATGTTGGAGCATCGTGAAAAGTTTGAGAAAATGCTGGGCAAGTCCCTTTTTGATGAGTTTACCTGTCCCGGAGGGAAGCCACTTTCGATGCACGGGAAAGTCTTGAGCATATTGTGTAGAAACGACGAACGATACCAGGATCTGATCGAGTATTGCGAGCAGCCTTCAGAGTTAGATAGTGATTAACACAAGTTTCGGGTCGCGAGTATTGAAGATCTAGCGAGCCCGTCGCGCTGTGACAAGTCCACTGGCAAGTTGGTCGCAGAGAGCAGCTCGCGCGAGTTCTGTCTCCGAGTGCAGAGGTCCTACTGGAGACGGGTGACCATGAGCCTGAGAATTCGCAGTGGTGAAGTAGCTGGGTAGTCTCGACAAGTTTACCAAGAACTCTGCGACGCCCGATAGTCAAACTACAAAGATGGTCACAACACAAGGCACAAAGGCGCTCAGTGTTCCAACCTGACAACGAAATGGCGTTAGCCAAAAACAAATAAATCACAAGGAACTAGTCAAGGTGGAGGTGGATTAAATGAAATTGCAAATTATTGTGATACGATTTCGGGTGCTGCCAAGAGAGACACTACTTGGCGTTCGAGGTATCTTGAGAGAGCGATTCTGATGTGAGCAACACTTTCGAGCGGTGCGCTAAGCCGTTCGAATGGAATAGATCTGCAGTTCAAGATAACCAAGACAAATTGACACGCTGCTAGTGAGCCGCGAAGCGGTATATAGCAACCGACCTTGGGTGCATTAGTGCGCCGGCTCGCTTTAGATCGCTTGTGCGAAAAATGGCTCTAGTCCGTTTAGTGTTTGCAGGCAGCTTTTAAGTGTCTCTCCTCAGGCAGGGGTCTTTACCTGACAAAATTTTTTGGCTCCCGTCTTTGTAGACATGTATGTTGCCAGCTAATTCTAGAAGACCTGGAATAAATCTCGAATACTCAAAGGTCAAAGCAGAGGGCCTTTGATCGCGAATGAACGACAATTTATAGGTCTAGCGATGCCACGCATATGACATGCAGGGTGCTGCATACACCCCTGCGTCACGCCACGTGATGAAGCTCGCTTGGGGCGAGCTCCGGCGTATGCATGCAGCCTAACTGATCACGGTAGTCCATGTAGCGAAAATACCTGCAAGAGCGGTCCTAAAGACTCTCAGTCTGCGGCCCGAAGGTATTTAAGTCCATCTCCTCAAGGCAGAAAGACGTCGTAGTCTGTGACAAGAGCTTCGAGTATTCAAATAAACGTCAGTCTTTTGGACCTGAGTTCAGTAAACTTATGATGCTAAGCCATCAGCTGACATCCCAACGAAGCTCGAGAAAAGCAGAACGCGGGTTCGCTTACTAACAGGTGCTCTCCAACCTCTGACACATACTCGATCTCATGGCTGAACACAAGCCTGTCTCGCATGACAAACTACCAGATCAGCAGAAGCCTCTCCATAATAATGGCAGCGTTCAACAAAGTTAAAATGGATCTTCACCATGAGTTGAGGCACCGGTAGGTGTATAAAAGTAGAGAGAACCAGCGCGCTCGGCTGTTTGAACCACAGAGTTTGGCAAGGACACCAGCGCTTGAAGGAGTGCTGTGATGCTTTAGCATAGACGCCAAGTACGTGAGTATCGAGCAAGCCAGAAAGTCAAGTGACAGAAACCTCCCCGGTAGTTCCGGGCTGTCTCGTCAAATTGGAGGTATTTCAACGTTATATTCAGAGCCGGGTTCTTATCATCCAAGTAAAAGGAGTTAAAAACGCCATTACTAGTAGTAAATAGCAGCTCTTCAAACTAGCTTTCCCACCAGACAGGCTCGTCCTGAGTCGAATGATTTTGGATCCCCAGCTTCTTCATCGCAGGGCTTTAATGCTCGATGCCGGTGTCTAAAGCCATTAGTGCATCTTACCAACTCTTATCGAGCTGATAGCGTATTTCATCGCATCTAAGGCGTCTTTAGCTGGGCTTGTACTCTGTCATTGTCGTCTATCAGTGGATGTGTTTATAAATAGTCGTGATACGAGATTGAATAGTAGCTATATAATTCTCACTGGGCAGTTTGCCGTTAGAGGTGTTTTCGAGCTATTTGGAGGCTTTCTCAGAGGGCTCCTTATCAGTACTTTCAGGTTCCTTCGGGCCCGCAAACGCGCAGAGAATGCTTTTTGTTATAGTAAACGATACCAAGAGTAGCCAACTCGTGCGCTGACCAAACGCTATAGCGCTAGCTGGGTGGAGCTTGTAAATAATAACGTCTTCGTTTTCTTCAATGATATCGAAACAACGCTTCGCGACGCCCCGTTTGTCACGAGGATGCTTTCGCAAGACTGTGAACCCAAGGTCTGACACAATCGAGGCGTATGCACCCACTACAGTCATTTGAATTGGAGCTCGGAAAGTATCAGCCAGCGCCTGTAGTGCTTCGGTAGCATAGAAAGCTGACTTCGACTGGTCGGAGAATTTCATTGTGATTAGCTTTGTTGAAGCGGCAAGGTGATGATGTTGAGGATAAACCGCCTAATTCAGGCGCATTTGGATGTTAAGTATTCCCCTTCGGACATGACTAACGAATAAAGTATAGCCGCTACAGTTTAGGTTCCCCTCATCGCAATTTAAGAAATTGACCTCCGCCACTGGACCCCTACCCATAAACTTTCTTAGTTCGAAGCGAGCTAGTAGTGGCAATGTCCATAGTTGAACCTGCCAACACTGCCACTCGCAAGCGCAATCACTTTTCGTAATATGCGCTGGATTGTATCGTACTTGGGTCTACTTCTAGGTCCGAAAAGGCACCCCTTCGAGCGGCGGTGTCCACGCCAAGGCCTATAGAACCATGGCTACCTGACCCAACTCTTTGTCGAGGGTACGTGTCACAAACCTTGAGCTCGCATCATGCAAGATAGTCCCGTGAGCTTGTTTGAGAATTGCCTATCACCCTCACTCAAGAAGTTGGTGCCTGTCACGTCATGATTAGAACCAAAAAAAAAAATGGATTGGCGACTGAGGCTTCCACTGTCAGCTCACCGGAATTTCTTATTGCTCAAGGCCCGCCTCAGCCTTCACACTAAGCATGAAAAACCAGCAGAGCTTACAATGTAGTCAATTTTAGTGATCTAATAGGGTTAGTAGCTTGGAGACAACGTTGCAAATAGACACATCTTGCAAGAAAGGGTGTGTGACTGTCGCCTACTGTGACATCTTACCCTATTCAGCCCAATGGTGCCAAAATAGAGCTAAGTATAGTGGTGATTGAATCACGGAGGGGAAATAGTCAACAGACGGTTGAAGCCGACGAGTTGTAATGAAGTTGCTTTGCTCGCCAATTGCGGTCGACCGCCCTGACACAACTGCACAAAGATTTTAGGCCGTTGGCATACCCCAACCCACGTAACGGTGACATTGCATAATCTACGAAGCTGCTGGCACGCATGCAATGCTGCTTCAGACCACGTATATGCAACAATCGCTGTCAAACTTTGAGCTGAAGGCAATAAGACAGTCCACTCAAAGGCTTCTCAAACCAGGGGAGTGGCTTCCTAATTGGAGCGGATTACAAACAATAGGGAAGTCTAGTCGCCTTCACCATGTGTTGGTGCTGGTAGCACCGACACGGGCGCGATTGCGCCTACTGCTGGGTAGCATCAGTTGACTAGAGTCTGTACTTGCGTGGCCCACTAGAGAAGTCCAGAAGTGTTGTGTCGATCGGCCCGGCGAACTGACGACAGTATCGGATATGATCATAGGCATCTACTGATCTATTTTCGAGACATTGTCGCTATGCTGCTTCATGCTGCTTCACACCAGTGGTAAGGCTGAAGTCTGTTGACTACTTTCTAGAGGGAAGACGCGTTTTAGCCTTGTACACAAGTCGCTGCTTTCTTCCTGCCTGTCGAAACTCTGGGGCTGGGCCTCACTCATCGCGTAGGCGGCGAAGGTCGGTTCAACATATGAGTGCAGTTCCCTACGCTTTAACACAACTATTGTAGGATTAAAGCTTCCGAAAAAAACGAGCATAGTTCAGCAGGTGCGTCGCCCTAGAGCAAACCTATGCGCGTGGCGCAAAACTTGCGTCAGTCTTCAATCGGCCGAAGAGCATCGTCAAACCTAGCGCAGCCGCTGGCTAGTGACACACTGAAGGTTGCGAAGTTAGGCATTTCTAGCCTAGTCGCCATATGGCAGTTATTGATATGAGTTCGAGATAACTCGCCTGAAAGTGATGTAAATATGTGGTGGGAAATATGACTCAGACATTTAAAATTCGAGGATAGTATCAAAATTGGCAATCACTGAGGCCAGTCGGTTTTCAGAATGCTGAAGACCTTAAACTTAAAGGCCACGCATACAAAGGGTTGAGTTGTGACGACCACTAGTGCTGAAAGCAGTTCGAGCGTGTAGAAAGGATGTCATGGCAGGCTAAGGCGCTTGCTTTAAATCCCAAGCATAGGTTTTTAGTCGACGAGACTTTATTGGAAAGTCGAAATAGATCTCTCAGTCTCGAATCGTAGAGAGGAAATTTGAGTCTGGACTGATTTGGGTGAAGTGTCTGCGTACCATGCTCAGCGTCCGAATGACTAGTTTGTATACCTGCGCGACGGCCGAACGCAGCCGCCAAAACTAGTATAGACGCAACAGCAGATTTTGAGAGTAGTCAATCCCTTTCTAAGTTTGATCTTCCGAAGAAAAGATCAATGCTCAATGGTGTATGCAATATGCTTTCTGATTCCCAGTGGCTACTGGTGGTGATGATTGTTACACGTGCATCATTCAGAGTCAATACTCGACAAGCACCTGATGGCTTAAGGTCAAGAAGACATGCTTGATTTCAACGAGCTTCCCAAGACGCAAAGTAGAGTTGGTCGCACAAAATAAATTTTGGACTCATTCAAGGTTTTGCATGCACAAGGGTCTGTGTGGCGAAACAAAGGGGAGACACAGCATAGAACTGACACAGGTATGATGGCCCTTTTCAACGACAGCCCGTAGTTGACAACATCTCATCAGCACTCATAATCAAGCACCTACCAGTTTTAGTACTCTCTTGCGACACCAGATACATAATGATAGAACATGGGTGAGCAATGTCGATAGTCTGGGAATTGTGTACTCAAGGATATGATCAAGGATGATCATGAAGGGCCACCAGCAAAGTGCAGTTATGGGGGCTGTTGCGCATAACCGTAAAATGTCAAAATATTGTGGCTAGAGTACACAAATATGTGTGTATCTTATATAAACTCTGGTCAGTCTGGAATGCCATCCTTACTTTGATGGCCACGTGCGAGAGCCTTCGTTATTCTGTGGTCGCTCTTGCCAAGCACGCTCACCTTTACTTTTTCGTCATTGAGATTCAAACCCGAGAACGAACTCCACGGCCCCTAGATTGTCAGCTTCACAAAACCTTGCTGCGATTCCATGGTTATTTGTTCTTCATACTCAGGAAAAGATGTCTCGTCTGTCAGGATTTTGGATGTTCAAGCTAAGCCATTGTAGCGTCTGAGGCCAAGGCTAGTCAGAAGCGACTTTTCGTCCATACTTTGACTTTGATTCCCGTCGAGGGGTTGACCTCCTCCGAGTAGTTCTCGTTCCATTCCTTCCAGGTGTGTCTGCTCATTCAAATCTCCATGCTGTGAGCGCGTTCCTGATTTATGAACATGAAGATACAGGGCGCGAACTTTCACAATAGC
>NRDT01000043.1:0-2500 GCA_004124955.1 Starmerella riodocensis
CACCAGGTCCAGACTTCTGTAGGATTGACGCATTGGCGATGCTTCATGATTAGAAGGGTGGTGGTGCATGGCCGTTCTTAGTTCGTGACGTAAGTTGTCTGCTTTATTGCGATAACGAGCGAGACCTCGGCCGCTAGTTGCCGGAATCCACATTTTGTGGACCTTCGGCTCTTAGCGGGACTACCGGAGACAATTCGGGGGAGGTTCGAGGCAATAACAGGTCTGTGATGCCCTTAGACGTTCTGGGCCGCACGCGCGCTACACTGACGCAGCCAGCGAGTTTAAACCTTTTCCGAAAGGAATGGGTAATCTTGTTAAACTGCGTCGTGCTGGGGATAGAGCTTTGCAATTTTTGCTCTTGAACGAGGAATTCCTAGTAAGCGCAAGTCATCAGCTTGCGTTGATTACGTCCCTGCCCTTTGTACACACCGCCCGTCGTTACTACCGATTGAATGGCTTAGTGAGATCCTAGGAGGGCAAGCGCACGAGGGCAACCTCTAGCGCGTGCCCGAATTCGATCAAACTTGGTCATTTAGAGGAAGTACAAGTCGTAACAAGGTTTCCGTAGGTGAACCTGCGGAAGGATCATTTCTGAAGGCTACACGCCAACATTGTGAAACTCATCTTCGGATGAATTACTTGGGTGCTCTCGGGCGCCCAACATTCAAACTTTTATTTTTTATTCTGAAACCGAGAAATTTAAAACTTTCAACAACGGATCTCTTGGTTCTCGCATCGATGAAGAACGCAGCAAAGCGCGATAGGTAATGCGAATTGCAGACGTGAGTCATTGAATCTTTGAACGCACATTGCGCTACTAGGTTCTCCTAGTAGCATGCTTGTTGGAGCGCCGATCTTTCTCCTCTACCTCTTCTCTGAAGAGGCCTGAGGGTATTGCTCCCGCCGGGAGTTAAAAGAATGGAAGTGCACACGTTAGATAACTCTGTGCAGTTACACTTTTACTTTTGGCCCCCAATCAAGCAAGGCTACCCGCTGAACTTAAGCATATCAATAAGCGGAGGAAAAGAAACCAACAGGGATTGCCCTAGTAACGGCGAGTGAACAGGCAAGAGCTCAGATTTGAAAGCCCCTTGGGGCATTGTATTCTGAAGCCTAGGTTCTGGGAAACCGGTGTTTAAGTCTTCTGGAAAGGAGCGCCACGGAGGGTGATAGCCCCGTATAGCACTGACCCCATTGTAGATCCTAGGCGTGGAGTCGAGTTGTTTGGGAATGCAGCTCAAATGGGTGGTATGCTCCATCTAAAGCTAAATATCTGCGAGAGACCGATAGCGAACAAGTACTGTGAAGGAAAGATGAAAAGAACTTTGAAAAGAGAGTGAAATAGTACGTGAAATTGTTGAAATGGAAGGGTAGGCCGCTAACCACGTAGAGCCGTGTTTGGGGGGAGGATAAAAGCTGTAGAATGTGGCTCTTCGGAGTGTTATAGCTACAGTGCATACTCCCATCCGGGCGCGAGGACCTAAGGCTCTGCTAAATGGTGGTCTACCACCCGTCTTGAAACACGGACCAAGGAGTCTATTGCCTGCGCGAGTATTTGGGTGGCAAACCCATATGCGAAGTGAAAGCGAGTGGTTCCAACTTTTTGGGCAGAATCAGCCGACCGTTCATAGGAGCGGATTGAGTGGAGCGTGGGTGATGGGACCCGAAAGATGGTGAACTATGCCTGAATAGGGTGAAGCCAGAGGAAACTCTGGTGGAGGCTCGCAGCGGTTCTGACGTGCAAATCGATCGTCAAATTTGGGTATAGGGGCGAAAGACTAATCGAACCATCTAGTAGCTGGTTCCTGCCGAAGTTTCCCTCAGGATAGCAGAAGCTCGTATCAGTTTTATGGGGTAAAGCGAATGATTAGAGGTATTGGGATTGAAACGATCTTGACCTATTCTCAAACTTTGAATATGTAAAATGTCCTTGTTACTTAATTGAACCTGGACTCTTGAATGAAGAGCTTTTAGTGGGCCATTTTTGGTAAGCAGAACTGGCGATGCGGGATGAACCGAACGCGGAGTTAAGGTGCCGGAGTATACGCTCATCAGACACCACAAAAGGTGTTAGTTCATCTAGACAGCCGGACGGTGGCCATGGAAGTCGGAATCCGCTAAGGAATGTGTAACAACTCACCGGCCGAATGAACTAGCCCTGAAAATGGATGGCGCTCAAGCGTATCACCTATACTCCGCCCACAGTCGAGACTAGCGGCTGTGGAGTAGGCAGGCGTGGAGGTTGTGTGGAAGCCTAGGGCGTGAGCCTGGGTCGAACGGCCTCTAGTGCAGATCTTGGTGGTAGTAGCAAATATTCAAATGAGAACTTTGAAGACTGAAGTGGAGAAAGGTTCCGTTGGAACAGCAGTTGGCAACGGGTTAGTCGATCCTAACTGGTACCTTAGCGGGAGTAATAGCTCAGTTTTTTGAGCGTCCAGGAAAGGGAATCCGGTTAACATTCCGGAACTTGGGTATGGACTCACGGCAACGTAACTGATTG
>NRDT01000043.1:7500-66349 GCA_004124955.1 Starmerella riodocensis
TTCATGTCCAAGCTCATATCTGTTCCGTCTTTGTAAGTCTTAGTATTTCTTCCGTTCAAGCCCATACCCGCATTGTGATCTGGGCTTGCAGGCTTGAGATTTAGTTGCATGTAACCATCGACATCGACATACATGTGACACTAGAGCCCAGACCCGTTCATCCCTGACTTTGTGAAGACGATCAGATCTCGCATTCCAACGAACATATTTAACCATCTATTAATGCGATATCACTACAAATATACCAAAGCCTAGTGTATGAGGAGAGTCGAGCCTTGAGAATCCCACTTGCAACCGATCTCTCTTACCCGCGATAAGATTGCACATTTGCCCTCCCCCTTGTTCGATGCTGCATGGCATTCATTGATGTGATTGATCTAGATAAAGAGCAGGGCTAAAAGGGTCATCATACAGCGCTCGCAATATGCGACCCCCAGTATATGTTATGTAATCGCGTTCGCGTTCCAAACTTTGTGAGAAGTAACAAGCTGCCCCATGCGTGAAAGGACACAGAAGTTCGAAATGGACAGTGCTCACACCTCAACAGACTAAAGTATGCACTGCACGCTGTAAGTGACTACTGCTCTCGTGTTTCTTGAACCATGTCTCGTTGTTGTCTATTCAGCAGATTTTGGCTTGCTCATCGGGTCGCTCATCGAGTGGATCCCTCAATCCAATAGCCTAGACTTATATTCACCCTAACCCCTATACCAGCCAGTTTCGTCATATTGACCGACTCATAAGCGGGTTGACCCTCGACTCACTAAATCTCCTTTACTGAAAGCTATATGTAGCAGCAGGGGGTACTCTCTAGCGCCCCCGTTCAATAACAGTCGATAAACTCCACTCTTACCAGGAGTATAGACACCTCGCGGTTTGGAGCAGTGGCGGTATGGAAATACATTCTCGAGGGTAGGGTTTAAATGTTTTTTAGCTGATGCGCGATTGGATCATGGGTGGGGCCCATCGAGAATCTGGCTCTATCTAGCTCCTGACTTCTGAGCTTTGAGTTTGGACCTTGATGCACAAATTCTTCGTTATACTTATACTTTCTCTAAGAGACTACAACTAGAAGTGCTCGTCAATTTACCGCGTTGTTCCTTCAGTATATACGAGTACCTTCAGATCACGGCGCCGACAAGGTTGGTGTCTTACATAATAGGTGAAATGCATCGATCCCACCAAACACAGGCCGCCGTCGTCGGGCATGGCAATTACATGTTTTTAGGTATTTAGATAGATCTTGATGATCTGACGTGGTGTAGTACGGCCACACAATTGGTGCAGAAAATCATTCCTGCGATAGGGGTTGTTTTATAATATATCACAGCGGCATTGTTATCAGCCTGATCTCAACTTCTCACCATCGTGTCAGATGTTGAAAAAGATTGGCGCTGGCCTAAGATCACTGCGATGGCCCACCGTCATAACGGATCCACAGGCTATCAATGAGCTGAATGAAACAAGTTCATTCGAGATGATGCAAGCAGAGCGAGACATGGAGAGTGAAAAAATGGCCGAGAAGAACATCTACAAGGGTGCAGACAGTAGCTCAAAATCTACAGATGAGGACTTCACCAAATTCAACAACAGCGACATAGACGCAATTCTCCCTGGAACCCCTGATGATGATGATCTTCCTGCTTCAACGCTGAGAATGTGGATCATGGCTGTTGGATTTGGAGCCGTTGTGGCCGGAACAGATTCATTCTTCAACATGCGATTTCCAAGTATTACCATCTCCGTCGTGGTCATCCTAGTTGTAACATGGCCGTTGGGCCAGCTATGGCACTTGCTGGTACCCCAATGGCAAGTGAGGCTTCCATTCGGTATGGGCTTTAACCTCAATCCTGGACCATTCAACTACAAAGAGCACGGGTGTATTTTCATCTTCACAAACATTGTCACTAGCGCTGGATTGGTCAATAATCTCGTGATTGAAGACACGAAATTCTTCGAGGTCCGGACAGGAATTGGCCGCCAAATTCTGTTCAACATGAGCTGCTATATTGTTTCAGTCTCACTCACCGGTTTGCTTCGTGATATACTTGTAACCCCGAGCAACCGCATTTGGCCAGGTGTTCTTAGCAAAATCGCCCTCTTTAAGGCGATCTATTCCAAGGACAACCCAGTAGCGAATGGCTGGAGAATGTCACGATGGGTGTTCTTCCTCCTTGTCTTTCTAGGAAGCTTTGTTTGGTACTGGTTTCCTGACCTCATTCTGCCATTTTTGAGCACTATTGGTGCATGGATCTCGTGGATAAGGCCTCACAGCGCTGCCCTCTCACAGGTCTTTGGAGTTAAGACAGGATTGGGTTTATTTCCTCTGACGTTTGACTGGACACAGATCACATCCATCAACAATCCCCTCACTACGCCAATCTGGGCCGTATGCAGTATGTTCATTTCGTTTGTGTTTTGGATCTGGATTGTCATGCCTGGACTTTACTACACGAATCACTGGAACACTGCCTACTTCCCCATCATGACCAACAAAGTGTACACAGTGGATCATAAGCCCTACAACTTCAAGAAAGTCATCGATGATAACTGGCGTCTTGATATGAACAAGTTTGCTAAGTACTCGCCTGTGATACTTCCGATTGCTTTCATTATGAACCTTTGCCTTGGTATCGCTGTGTTTGCAGCGCTTGTTACACATTTTCTGCTTTTGTTTTACGAGGAAGTCGTTATCCCATGGAGGAATCGCGGAACACACAATGACGGTTTCAATGAGACTGCTCGAGAGTTGAAATCATTTCCTCTCTGGGTATATGCCGTCTTGTTTTGCCTAGGCCTTGGACTTGGGTTCGCATTCTGCGAAGGCTGGGATGATGCTCCGTTAGATTCGGGAGGCTTCATTGTCGCGATCCTTATAGGAACCCTGTTGTACGCTCCGTTGTCAGTTGTAGAAGCACGAGCTAACACAGCTATTCCCGTCAATTCGTTCTTCTATATCATTGCAGCAAACTGGTATGAAGGACAACCAGTGAAGCTGCTGTATTTCTACACTTTTGGTTTCGGGACCATTCAACATGCGATGCACATGGCGCAAAGTGCAAAGGTTGGACACTATCTTCGTATCAAGCCTCGGATCTATATGACTGTTCTGTTCTTTGCGGGAGTGTGGGCTTCCCTTGTCTCGCCAGCAGTGACCTGGTATCTTTTGAATAACATCGAGGGCATTTGTACCCCCGATGCGAAAAATAATATGATCTGTCGCAAACAGCAGACTCAGTTCAATACGCAAGGAGTCTGGGGCCTCTTTGGAAGTCACCTCTTTGCACCAGGCGGTCGTTATGTGTGGGTTTTATGGTTCTTCCTCGTGGGTGGAGGATTGGCCATTGCGCACTTCTTGCTCTTGAAGTGGAAGCCGAAGTCAATTATCAATAAATTTGATCCTGTGCTGTTCTTTGGCGGCGCTGAGAGTATCCCGGGAGTTACAGGATACAACTACTCTACATGGTTCTTCACTGCTTTCATTTTCAACTACGTGATTCATCGCAGATGGACCGCTTGGTGGCGAAAGTATAACCTAGTCACATCCATCGGCATGGATGTTGGCGTTGCCATTACCGCAATCATTGTATATTTTGCCATCGTTTACACTGGAGCTTCCAGTCACTACAAGTGGTGGGGCACCGAGGTTGCTAAGAAGGGGTGTGATGCTAAGGGATGCCCGTACAAGACCGGAAGCTTCCCTCCCCCCAAGGGATTCTGAATCCTCGGTATTATAATGATAATGATAACGATCTCAATAAGATAGAGCACATGACATCATCCTGTTTTGTATTTATATAATGCTTGTAGCATTCTTACTTTCAATTTTGCTTAGGGTCCACTATTCATTGCTTCCCCAGAAAGGCGTTTGCTCGACGATGCAGATCATCTCTCTACAGCTCATCGCGTCCCAGGGTAAGGATCCTCTCAAAAACTGTGAGGAGATTGCAAATTCTCATTGGGAAAGCAGCTCCCTCCAGCTGGCGATGTTGGGCTTCTGAGCCAGATTTGTGAAACCGATTTCCGGATACACAGTCTGCCATCGTCCTGCGAGTGCCATAATCTTCATGGAGTCAAGCCCATAGTCTACGAGGTTCTCGTCATCCTCAGGCCACTCTTCGTCATCCTCTCCCTCGAGAATAGCTGAGACAATCCTGCGAAGGTCGTAATCAACAAATTGATTGGCAACGCTACGAAGGCTTTCGACGCGGCCACACTGACCGGTGACCATGGATAGTGCCAACTCGTGCTTCTCTTTGCTAAAGTCGGCGGTCGCATTAGCAACAAAGAAAGGCTGAATGTCATCCATAAACGCGTCATTCGCAGTCGTCAAACAGCCTATGTGTGCATACACGCCACAGATTATGAGCTGATCTCTTCCCGCATCCTGAAGCAATTTCTTTAGTGGGGTTCGCTGGAAGGCGCTATACCTCCATTTGACGAGCTGATGGTCGTCCTCCTCGGGGGCGAGTTCAGTAGCGATAGCCTGTCTTTCCGGATGATTGTCGATCCCGGCACCCCACATATCGTTTAAGAGTGCTCGATCTTCTGGCTTCTGGTTGATTGGTTGGGCGGTGTAGAATACGGGTACACCTTGAGCTTTGCACAGTGACTTCAAAAGCTTAACATTTGTGACAAGCTTCTTGACGAAGTCACTGTCCTCACCCCAGAAGTCGAGGAAGTACTCCTGCATATCGTGAATCAGTAATGCGGCTCGGCTGGGGTCGATCTTCCATTGCACCTTATTGTTAGGTAGTTCACTTTCCTCTGGAAGCTGGTAACCGCTCAACTTAGGAATCATTTTGATCAAATGCTGAGGGGTGCGAGTGACACTGCTGGTGTTCTGACACTTGAATTATAAGAGATGAATGCGATATGATCTACAGGGGCTAGGGGAGTCGCTTAATAAATGACGATTTAGATGCAGCCCTGCAAGTGCATTTGTAACCTTATTCACGGCGCGAAATGAACAGGTCATGAATCTCTGGCTATGTTGCCCTCATTAAGATGAATTGCTCAAGCAGCAGCATGTCATGAAAGATTCGAAATGTATCACTTACCAATAAAGAATATAAGCGACACCAGCGGTCACGGCCAGCGTTTCAAATCATAGCATCGTAAAATTTGTTAACAAAGCCGCGCTAACCTAACCTGATGCATGAAATTTGGTAGGGATAATATTCAGGGTTTCGGAGATGAGCACGAGACGGCCCAAGCCTCCTTCAAAATTGCCGTGTCATTGGTCGGGGTCGCACGCCCGAGGAGCGTGGGGCATTCTTGAGGGAAGTTCGTACACTCAGTGCCCGCCATTCTTGGCTCTATGAACGATCGATCGAAGAGTTTCTACACTACTGTTGCAATCGATTCGTGTTTGAAACAAATTGTGTTACCGTGCGCCACCACAAAGTTTTTTTTTCGATAATTCAAGAACGTTGAAAATTCGATCTTCCCCTTACCTCTCGCATGTGTTGTTACTAATCATTGTTGATCAAAATCTGGCGTCCCTCATTTAAGTATGTACAGGATCGTGCATGCTCATTGGTCAAAAGGCGTGCAGTCAGTGAGATCATCTCAACGGTGCCTGACTCAAGAAAGACATGCCTGATGAACGGACGCCACTGGTGGCGGATCAGCCACTTCAAGAGCAGGATGAGCATCTTGAAGGCCTTGTGAAGCCCTCATCGCGCCCAGTGCGCATCTATCTTGTACTCTTGTCGGTGCTCTTCACTTTTCCTCTTGCGTCCTCCCAGATCGTTCTCTATGATCTGCTTTTCGCTGTTGTGTGCAGGCATCTTGACATTTCAGCTAGTGAATGCTCTTCAAATCCCAAAGTTGCCGGCGAAGTTGCTAACCTTTTGTCGACAGTGTCATTGCTCAATGGTGTGCTTGCCACTGGCGTAATGGTTGTGCTTAGCGCACTCTCCGATGGAATAGGTAGAAAATATGGAATTTTGTGGTTCATGGTGTTCACCACCCTTGGAACAGCCGCTTTTCCAACAATCGCTTTTCTAGTTCCAGCTTCCGTCTCTCACTGGCGGATGCTGGTCCCATACACACTCACAGCTTTGGGAGGGACACCAACGTTGATGCTGAACCTCTCAGTGCTGTACATCACTGACTGTTTGTCCGATCCAGCTACTCGAACTAAGTATCTTTCGCTTCTGTTGGGTGTGTCCATGCTCGTGCAAGCCGCAGCCCCCGGCCTAGGCGGTGCGTTTTTGCAGAAGTCTGGCATCAGCACAGCAAAGTATTTGGGGATCTGCGCGACATGGATGGCCGTTGGTACTGTCATCTTTGGCAGTGTGATTAAGGACGTCACTCGTAGATCACCTCCCAATGAGTCATTTGAGAATAGCCAAACTTCGTATGCCTCGAAGCTGCGTGCAGTTTTCATGAATGCACTGAGAACGCTCACGTTCAAAGAGTGTGACTCTCGCTTGCGTCAAGTCAATGCCTGGATTTTGCTACTGAACTTCTTTTTAAGCAACGAATTTGCGCTCGGATTCATAGATCTGATCATGGTTTACGCGAAGCACTCATTCGGATGGGTCGCAGCGCGCGTAGGCCAGAGCTTGTTCCTCATATTTGCCACAAGGACCGCGTGGGCTCTGGTCGGATTTCCACTCGTCTATTCCCAACTGACGAGGTTGTGGCCGGCTACATCTGACAACGTGGACAAGGCGGATCTCGTTCACATGTATCTCTGCAACATTCTGACTTTCTTGGGATATGCAGCTCTGGGTCTTGCTCGAACATCAGCGCAATATACAGGCGCTCTTGTAATTTTGGCCAATGATGGCGTGGCGGGACCTATCTGGATTAACGCTTTGTTCAAGTACGTTCCTGAGAATCAGCGTGGTGAGTTTATGGCAGCCCTCAGCCTCATCAACAAACCAGCTGGCGCGCTTCTTCCCGCGCTTCTGATGAAATTGTATCAACTCACAATCGACAGCAGGCCCCAACTAGTTTTCAATCTTGTCTGTTTGATGGCAGCTCTGTTGACCAGCACTTTACTATTGATCAAGCCCTCTCACCAAGCTAGTTAGAATATCGGTGTTTTAGATATTGGCTGAATGGAATATACAACATTAGTATTTTATGGTGTGCACTGCCTTCACCTGACACGATCGTAAGTCTCGACGACCTCACCAGGTTTGGTACTCTTCGAAGTACTCTATGCGTTTGTGTGGGTATTGCATGACGAACTTAGCGACGAGGTTTCTGGTGCTATCATTCATCCCCGGTGGTCCGCAACACATAATACCGACTGAAGATGATTCCTTGAGATGACGCCCGAGCATTGCTTCGATATTGGGTCGGTCACGACGTATATCCGCAAGAACAGTGTCCTCTCGCCCTGTGTAGTGTATATCGATCTGCACGTTCCCTGGTGCGCCGAGCTCTGCAAGCTCCTCCTGGTAAGCTTTGAGAACATCAATGTCGCGAACGACAGCTATGAAGTGTATCGATGCCTCTGAGGTGCGGCGCAAATGAAGGGCCTCTGCCAAAGGGCCAGGTATGCCGCTCCCGCCACTGATCAAAATGACGTCCTCAAACGTAGTGAGGTCTGGTGAAATGCCACATGGGCCCTCGAGCAGCAGGGGTATCGAAACTGGCGATGAGGGGGGGTCTAACGAGCGTTGTGCAACAGCGCGCTGCAAAGCCTTCGTCGCTCCATCTTTTACAAGTATAACAAGCTTAAGATCTTGACCACAACTTGATAGGGTAAAAGGATGCGATTGCCAAAATATGCTGGGCAGAAGGAAGTGAATGAAGGCAAATTGAGTGGGGTGATCGTTCCACCCAGCCGGCTTGGGTATGTTTAGCACAATTAGTTTCGGGTTGATGAGAGTAGCTTCGGCATGACAAAGACCATTTCTAGCCACAGAGTACACTCGATGGATACGTTCCAAGCCCCATATAGCTGCAGAGCCCCAAATCCAGTAAGTCCAGCCGAATTTTTTTGCGTGTTCCCAGCAAAGCCACAGAAAAGCAATCGCGATTGCTATGTGTGCATATAGGAAGATCTCATACCAGCGGCTGCGCAGCAATCCTGTAGCCTGCACGAGAATGATGCAGGACAGCACGGTGGCCCAAATACCAGCTACCCACCAAAATTGAGCAGAGGCAGCAGCCAATTCTCCAACGAAATACTCATGGTAGTAAAATGCAATACTGTGGATTACAGCATCAACCACCATTATGCGACCCAACCAGCGATGAAGAACGAGGAACGTGGTGTATCTGAGACCAGTCAGAAACGGTAGCAGAGAACTACGCGAGCTCAGGAAGAACACTGCAGGGAGAAGTCCAAAAGATACGATACCGCTTCTATTGCCGAGTCCTTGCAATAGCTGTAAAGGAACGGTCTCGAGGACCTCTCGAGGGTCTACAGAGTACTTGAGGGTCAAGGAAAGCGAGTGTACTACGAAAAACCCACAAAGGAGAACTGCCTCGAGCGACGTAGGAAGGAACCCTCCTAAAGCAATGGCCGCGTGTTGGGTGTGTTTCTCCGTATTCCAGAAGGTTGGCAATTGCAGACGACTTCGGAACTTATTGACAAGCGAAGCACGCAAAAGATACTTTCTGATGGCAGGTATGTGTTGCACTGCTGTGAGGACCAGGAGGACGAGGGCAAAATACCAATAGATCCATAGCACACTGTCATTGCTGTAGTCCAAATTGGCAAACTCGGCATGTACAGCATCAACGATCCTCTCTCTGTTGTAGAAGTCGAGAAGAACAGGCCCATGTAATGTTCCATTCCCTGAAGGAATATCTGATAGATATTTTGTGGCATTCTGCAAGGAGGCGTTGTAGGTATTGGCAGTAAACTGTGCCAGATTGCCACCCGCTTTCCTACAAACCAGGTTCACGAAGTAGATGCCGCCATTGAATACTTTGTCATATTGCGAAGGAGAGACGTGATGCGAAATTACCTGATCGAAGCAGGTGGCCCATGCTCCAGTGGCTGGTTCATATGTACAAAGAGTTGTGTACATACCTGGCGCTGGTGGGTCGTAGTCCCATGGCAATGGCGCCAGCTGAGAGCCACAAGCAAACGTTGCCACGCGCTCCCAGCCCGAGAAGCGCATTTTGAAAATATCACCCGACGTATCACAGATTTTCTAGATAATCTAAATAGAAAAAAAAGAAGAGGTCACATGACTGCGCTGGCACAGGGTTTTGACCGGTGAGGAGACGAAGGGTTAGATTGAAAGCGTAGCCCGCGCCATCGACTAGCTCGGGTAGCCTCTAGATTTCGCTAACTCGCACAAGGAATTAGTCTCACGAAAATGGAGCGAACTTGCTACTTAATTTTTATGCGTTCATATAGTCTCGCTTGACTGACAACAATCACAAATCTAGGCGCCAAGGGTCGCTCCACCATCGACAACTATGTCCTGAAGGGTGACGTGGCTAGCCGCATCGGATGCTAGATACAGTACTGCCGCAGCCGCGTCCGTCGGTTTACCAACCTTCTGCAGAGGTATACCTAGCTTATACTGCTCGGGAAATCCCTGAATGAGCCTTTTATATCCATCTGCTGGGTCAGCAAACATGCCTCTTAGCATAGGCGTATCTGTGGATCCCGGCGACACGATATTACAGCGAACCCCAAAAGGCGCAAGCTCGAGACCCACGGAGAGACATAAGCTGCGCGCGGCGGCTTTCGAAGCTCCGTATGCAGACATACCAATGCGCGGAGCATGGGCTGAGTTTGACACCACATTAACGACCGTGCCAAACTTTTGTCGACGAAATACTGGCATCGTTTGCTGGAAAAGGTTGAACGGGCCCGTCACGTTCACGTCGAAGCAAGTTTGCCAGTCTGACAAGCTCAGTTCGTCGGTGGCACCCAGGCGTAGCGCGCCAGCTGCATTCACAAGAACATCTAGCTTTCCAGATGTTTGCAGAAGATCCTGGGATACTTGTCTGACGGCTTCGGCGTCAGAAACGTCGACGATCTTTGTGGTGAAAGGGTAGTCGCCGCCATCGAAAGCCTTGTCAAGGCCCACCACAGCTGCCCCAGCTGCTGCAAACGACCTCGCTATCTCGAGGCCGATTCCACGTCCGGCGCCAGTGACCCAAACAACTCTTTCGGAGAAGTCGTAGCTCACTGACATAGTGACGATCAAGATGCTTTTTGGGCAGGGGTATATCAAATCATTTCAATCGGCACTTACAGTGCAATGCATGCGTGCTTAAAAATCAGCGAGGCCAGTCGCCTTGAGACCTCCGAACTGCGCCAACCCAACGGGCTTCACTGGAGTACTAAATCGTAAACTGCTAGGCCCGCAGATCGATGCGCCTTGGAAGCTCTCCAATTTGCTGCATCAGACTTTTAAACTAATTATTTACTATCATTCGCAAGTAGCTCTCGCAACTCTTTCTTGTCTACCTTCCCAACGGCCGTGAGCGGCATCTCTTCGAGTACACGGAAGCGATCCGGGAGCTTGAACTCGGCAATCCCCTGATCGCGGAGGAAGCGTCGAAGAATGACAGGCTTGACTGCATTGCGGACCATAATAAAGGCACAACTCTTCTCTCCCATAAGCTCATCCTCCATTGCAACGAGTCCAGCCTCTATGACATCCGGGTGGCGCAACAAAAGGTTCTCAATCTCCTCTGTGGAAATCTTCTCTCCACCTCGATTGATCTGGTCTTTCTGGCGGCCGTGGATAGTAATGTACCCATCATCTGCGATCGCGATGAGGTCCCCTGAGCAATAGAACCCATCCTTGTTGAAGCTCTTGGCGTTGTGCTCTGGGCTCTTGTAGTAGCCGCGGAACGTGTATGGACCTCTTGTCATCAAAAGGCCAACCTCTCCATTTGGCAACGGCTGGCCATCCGGACCGGCGACCCAAACCTCGTCGTCCGGAGACATGGGGTATCCTTGAGTCGTCAAAATGTGTTCCTTGTCATCGTCTAAGCGCGTATAATTGACCAGCCCCTCGGCCATCCCGAACACCTGCTGCAATGTACATTTGAGGTTTTCGGCGAGCTTTGCAGCCAGTGTAGGGCTCAGGCGGGCGCCGCCCAATTGTAAAAGACTCAAAGAGTCAAGCTGGCTGCTTCCGGCAGCAAGGACTTCCTGCAACCAAAGCGCAGCCGCCGGTGGCACTAGAGCAGCTACAGAAACCTTGTGCTTACTGATGAGAGGAAAACAACTTTGCGCGCTGGGATCTGGCGCAAGCACGACGAGGCCGCCGGAATGGAAGACACCAAGTGACCCTGGCGAGCTCATAGGGAAGTTGTGCGCCGCAGGGATCGCCACCAGATATCGCGTGGAAGCGTCGAAGCGACAAACCTCGACGCTGCGACGCACGCTGTAGTAATAATCGTTGTGTGTACGCGGAATGAGCTTAGGAGTGCCGGTGCTGCCTCCCGACAAATTGAAGAAGGCGACCTGATCAGCCTCCGTTGGCGTCGCGACAAAGGGCTTTGACGGTGCTTCCGTCGCTAGCTTGGACAGTGAGCAGCTTTCGTCCTTTGTCTCATTTATGAAAATCGCCACCTTCAAATCTGTCAGCTCGCGAAGATGATTCACGTAGGCGTCGTCCTGGAACAAGGGGTTCAAGCGGTCTCCTATGACCACCCTGGGTTGTATTTGCGAGACGTAGGAGTCGATCTCGAGCTGGCGATGGCTAGCCAGGGCGTTCACGGGAGCAACGCCGAGCTTGAGAAGGCCAAAGAAAACTATGTACAGCTCAGCCACATTTCCGAGGTGAACAAGCGCGGTGTCTCCATTTTTCAGGCCACGCGTTGCCAGCGCGGCAGCCAGGCCGCTGCTCAGCTGATCGAGCTCGCGATATGTGAGAGTGCGGTCGCCATGAATGACTGCAGGGCTATCAGAATCGGCACGCTCTGCTATAATGTTGGACAATGGCTGGTCGGCCCAGTATCCTTTAGCCCGATAAGTCTGCTCCAGCTCCTCCGGCCACCTCGTGTACTCGATCGTCATCTACGACTGAAGTGTTTATCTTGTTCATCAATTCGTGCCGTTGACACACCCTAGATTTTGCGTGAGGAACGGCACCATCACTGAAAAATAGGGTTCGGGCTGGAGAGGGCGGGTATTTTGAGCGCATCAACAGGGTTGTTCAGGGTCAGGACGCGGAGGGTAGTTCTCTGCTGCGCCTACTTCTCAGTTCCGACCACGCATGGGGGCCATGTGCGCCTGCCAAGTTGGCCGGGTATGCGCTCAATTTTGAGCATGCTGAGCGGATTGTGAAAGCTTGGCTTTGGTTGCCTGAGAAACGCGGAGCCCTTTGGCTGAATGCGCATTGTCTTACAGGTGTATGTTATTACGCTGGCCTTGCATACACACCCGCCTTGCTCATTTGCTCCTGGCTCTTTTTAATAAAGCGAACCGCCTCTGCCAGTGCCTTGAGTGTGCTTTGTACATATGTCTATAAACACTGTCTATTCTAGAGCGACGTTATGGTTGCACACAGTGAAAACAGGTGGCGGCCTGTCTGTTTGATGTTTGCTCGCATTGCTCGACCGGATCCGCGTTGAACACTAAGACGTCACGTCGAAAGCATGCAGCATTGTAGTGAGTTTGATCCCCGTTTCGTTCCACTCGCTCTCAGGAACTGAGTCACCCACGACACCGGCGCCGGCAAAAAGCTGGATGTCGCAGCCTCGCAAACGCCCGCTGCGAATGGTGATGAACCATTCGCCGTTGCCATCCGCGTCGCAGTAGCCAATGATTCCACCGAAAAACTCGCGGTCGAATGGCTCAAGCCTGGTCAAGAGCTGGCGCGACGCCTCGTGAGGGAAGCCGCTGAGTGCTGGCGTGGGATGCAGCAGGCAGGCGAGAGACAGCGCCGTTTCGCGGTCGCTGTCGGCAGTGCCTTTAACTGTAGTCGCGAGATGCCACAGCTTCGGTGTTGATATGACCTCTGGCGTGCTCGGGGCGTCGAGATCTTTGGAGCGAGGCGCAAGCGTCGTGCGAACGGAGTCTACAACCAGCTTGTGCTCGTGGCGGTCCTTCGAAGACTCGAGCAGAGTGCGCGGTATCGCTGCGTCTTGCTCGGGCGTTGCACCACGGCCGGCAGAGCCCGCCAGCGGTTGCGATGCAAAGTCGCGACCGTGCTTGCGGAGGAGCAGTTCAGGGCTGGACCCGACAAGCGCAGAGCCATCCGGAAGAGGCACGTGGAAGTTGTGGCCCTTCGGATTGAGCTGGACTAGTCGGGAAAGCACTGCATTACCGCTCATAGGCTCGGCCGTCGTGATGTTTCGCAGCCGGGAGAGGACGACCTTCTGCAGCTTGTTGCTGCGAATCTCATCGACAGCCTCGGCCACAATTTGCACAAATTCATCGTGCTCCGGCACCATGGCCGACGAAGTGAGCGCTGGGCTTGGCAAAGCCGCGCTTTTCTCTGCCTGCCTCTGGGAGTCTTCGTCGCTCTGCTCGCGCCACGTCATCGGTACATAGAGAGCGCTCGGCTGGGACGGATCGAACGGTATTGCGCCGACCACTATCGGCTTCTCGATGCCAGCTTGTCTGGCGTCGGCGAGAGCCGACCGCACGGCTTGCTGGAAGGTGCCCTCAAGGTCCGCGCCGTCTTCGGCAGGAGCTTCGAGGCGGCGGAAGCACCCCTCCGCCTTGACTGTTCCGCTCGTAGTTCGCAGGAAAAACGAGTCATGCGGCGTCTCCAGCAAGCGCTGCGAGTCGGATGAAGCAGCGACGTCCATGGGCGGTGTGGCTTGAGGTGGAAAATAATCTGATTAGGCGAGATGAAAAAGATAAGAAGGATAGGGTACCCGGCTTCGAGCACCAGCGGCAAACGGCCAAAGGGTCTGAAACACCCCAGTGCGCACGGTCGATCGAGTATGGAGAGTCTAGATTATCGAGCTGCTGACCTCGGCATTATATCGTGCAATATTCGATCTTCACAACCGGGACTACACGCGTGCTTACATCCTGAGCTATGTATCATCTCACGTGCGCCCGTCCCGCTGTGTGAGCGGACAAGCGCAGGGCACTTATTCTCCAAAGAAAAATAGTTCGAGTGCCAAGGGTGACAAAGGCATCCCGAGGCACTGATATTCAGGCCCAGCGCACGGTCAGTCAAGCGCCAGGACCTTTTGCGCTACTTGATTTGCGCTATTTCAAAGGACTCTGCCTGAAAGGTGCCACATTATACCCCTGCGATTCGCGCCCCCGACCCGACAGCAGCACGCTCATCTCAGCCGAGAAAACTAGCCCTCCAATGATAGTGAGCGGTGCTTGAGTCAGGTGATCATCTAGGCAACTTGAAGAAAGTAGCGGCCAAACGTTGATCTCGGAGAGCCGAGCCGGTGGTTAGGGCCTGATACTATTCTCTGATTCGCCGAGTGATTAATTGCCTCCCGTACGAGGAGGCGCGATGCGATTTTCCGCTAGTGGGGCCTACACCAGACTTTGGCACTCCTCGTGTGCTCACGTCACTTTGCTCCATCGCGCATGCAATCATTTTATGTAATAAGTTATGTGTAGACTGTCGACAACACTTACTTGAACACTTGTATGACCATCAACAAGCGTGTCGGGTGAGCAGCTCGTTGAGCTGCGGCCCCAGAACCTCAAATGTCTTTGGAGATATGATGTCGACGTGCGAGCAGTCGACGATTACTGTGTCCAATCGCTTGGTCCAGGGTCGCCACACCTCTTGTAGATCTGTGCCTGGTGGAAACGTCCGCTGGGCTACAAACAGAGTAGAGACACCTTCAAATCTGCTACTTCGGGCTGTTGCGAGTAGGCGCACGGCGCTCGTATAGTTCGACTCGATAATGTCGAACATTCGACTTGACATCCCGTCTCCCTCGAACGCACCCTGCTGAGCAGCTATAAACTGCTGTCGCTCCCGCTGCATCTCTTCGATGACAGCCTCATCGACGACGTTCTTTTGACGCTTCTCGTCCCAGTTCTGCGTCTCTGGGGGCCAGGTATCTAACAAGCCCAGGAAGGAAACCTTACGGCCCATCTCGGTTAATCGAGCGGCGAGAGCGTGCGCAAGCGTTCCGCCGAGTGAATAGCCTAGCAGAACATATGGGCCCTGCGAATCGTGGCCCAAAACAGTTCTGAGATGTTCGTCGACGACGTCTTCAAGAGTGCTAGAGCTAGCAAGGACTCCGTCTGCTTGCGCTGACTGCAGGCCTACAAGTGACCAGCGTGAGTCTAGATATCTGCGCAGTACGCTGAATTGCCACGAAAAACCCGACGCAGGGTGTACGCAAAATATCGTCCGGCCTTCAGGACTCGTCCTCAAGGGAAGCAGATTTTCGAATCCTGCATCTCCCCACGAATCGCGTCCGCTTTCGTCCGCCAGAATTTCAGCCAAGGACGAGACACGTGGCGTACGCATAATTTGGCCGATCGTTACCGGAAGGCTAAGCGTGCTCCGCAGAACCGCAGCTAGACGCACCGCAAGAAGGGAGTATCCTCCAAGTGAAAAGAAGTCGTCGTCAGCACTCACTGTCTCACAGCCCAGCAGCTCCTTGAATGCTTCCGCGATAGTCGACTCTAAACCGGGCGCAGGTTCCCTCTGCTTCACAATCATATCGGGCGCGCCGACAGCAGGTAACGGCAACGCCCGGCGGTCTAGCTTTCCTGTTGCGCTTATCGGCAAGGAGTTTAGTAGCATGAGCTTGACAGGAACCATGTACGCTGGGAGCAGGCTGTACAAATGTTCATGTACCTCTTTCAGATCGACGGAGCCTGGACTTTCCTCTACCAAGTATCCAACCAGCTGACGGGCGTCCTCTCCGTCGATAGATCCCTTACTTCCTAGCAGAAGCTGCGGCTGCGTGACTGCTTGCGAGACACCTGGAAGGCGCTCCATGACAGAATCGATCTCACCAAGCTCCAACCGTTGCCCTCTGAGCTTGACTTGGTCATCGCTCCGGCCGAGGAATTCGAGGACGCCTCTGTCCGGCAGCCACTGCGCGACATCTCCGGTGCGATACAGCCGCTTGCCTCGAACCTCAATGAAGCGCTCTGCAGTAAGCTCGGGCCGGTTGAGATAGCCATCCGCGAGCTGCACTCCCGATATGTATAAGTCACCAGCCATTCCAGTGGGCAGGGTATTCATTTGCTCATCTAGGACATGCATTTGTGTATTCCAAACCGGTGAGCCGATGGGAACGCTAGTTGTCTTGATTAGATGATCCCCATAAGCAGGATAAGCTGTGACGTCGATAGCTGCTTCCGTAGGTCCGTAAAGATTGTAAAGGGGCACCCTGGTCGTATGCTCCCAGTGTCTGGCCAAGCTAGTGGGCAAGGCCTCGCCGCTGCAGAATGCTCTGCGTAGAACGCCAGTCACCTCGTTTGCATTTGTACCGTTCAAAAAGGCAGCTAACATGGAAGGTACGAAGTGTACAGTTGTGATGTTGTGCTGAACGATAAGTTGAAGAAGACTCTCTGGGTCTTTATGTGACTCAGGAGGAGCCATCACCAAGCTGGCTCCTGTTATCAGGGGCCAAAAGAATTCCCACACCGAGACGTCGAAACTCGACGGCGTTTTTTGAAGAACGCTGTCGCTGCCATCGAGACTGTACTGACTTTGCATCCACAGCAATCGGTTCACGATGGCTCTGTGGCCCACTTTTACTCCTTTAGGTCGGCCTGTGGACCCTGAAGTGTAAATGACATATGCAACATTTTCTGGCGAGACTAAAGGCAGATCTGCGGCCCCTGGCGCCCCAGGTGGTAGGAGCGAGTCGTAAAGTAGCGTTGATGTTTTGGAGGTATTCGACCACTCTTGATCCAGTACGAGCAGCTTTGGCGCTGCGTCTTCTAACATCATGTTCAAGCGCTCCTTAGGATATCCACGATCAAGAGGAAGCCACGTCGCGCCTGCAGCCACTATGGCCTGGAGCGCGAGCGACAGAAACACGGACCTTGGAAGTGCAACAGCTACTATATCGCCAGAATGGACTCCTTTTTGGCGAAGAACGGTCGCTAGCGAGTCCACTTGATCTTGCATTTCTTTGTATGTAAGCGTGATGTCCTTGTCTTTGAGTGCAACTCGGTTGGGTGTTGCTGTGGCCTGCGACCGAAGTAAACTGGCCAGCGTGGCGCTCGCCTCGATCGGGTGCTCAGTATGATTTGCTGCCTCAATTACCTCTAGCTCTCTTGGCAGGAGAAAGTTAGCCTGATGGCAGGCTGTGTTCTGAAGGTCGGAAGTAAAAGCATCCAGGAGAAGTGGTAGACGCTCAAGGTCTTCGTTCAAAGTTGAGGCTGTGTACCTGTCCGCATTTGCTAAGTATTCGACTTTGACGTCGAATTCATCGGTGACATACAGAACGATCTCGATGTCTCTAATGGGACCAGAGGCCATGTGGTGCGTCGTACAATCGAGACCTTCCAAATCTAGGCGATAGTCGAAGGCTTTGAAGTTTATGACTGGTCCATATAAAGGATTGCTGTCCCAATTTCGTCCTGACTCGCGCACTATCTTTTCGGAGTCATACTTCTGATGTCTGCGAAGAAGCTTCAGCGTCTTTGTGATCGTATTAGAGAGCTCAATTAGATTGGCAAACTTACCGTCGTTGGTTTCCAAGCTAAGAAGCATGGGCAAAACATTAATGAATGGTCCAGCTGCATTGAGGGCAGCTGAGCCAAGTCGTCGCATGAAAATGAAGCCAGCGCCCATCGAGGTGCGACCGCACAAGCGAAGCAGCCACGTCGTTATCAGCGCAAGTGCTAGATCTGAGCTCTGCAGCCCAGCGAGCTCAGACCCAGCTTTGCACAGTCGTTTGAACTGGTCTCTGTCCAGGCTAATCAGGTTGCGAATGATGTGCTTCGAGGGATCAACACCAGCTAGGGACAACGACGATGGAGAGGCTGCCTCCGGCAGCTTTTCGCAGTATTTCTTCCAGAAAGTACCATCTTTGACTGCCTTGGGCGAGTGCTGGTATTCCTCGTATTCAGCCACAATCGCATGGAACGACTCAAACGGCTGCGTAACGGGCCTGTGTGCCTCACTGCCACGAAGGCGTAAACTGTAAAGATCCGCCATGCGCCTGGTCAGGGCCGTAAAGCTGAATGCATCGAGCTGGATGTGGTGGTATCGCTGATACCAGATCCAGCGATGCTCTCCCAGACGCATGATAGCATGCCTGGTCAACGCGTTACCGCTGTCTAAGCGCAGGTCGGCCGCGGCATCCTTCGTCATGAGAGCCTGGCAAGATTGCAGTGGATCTTGATCTTGACGCAAGTCCCACACCTCAGGCGCAGGTAGTGGGAGAGCGCCTCCCGGCGATTGTGACATGTCGCCATCAAGATCTGAGTACGACATTTGCAATGTGTCAGTCTCCATCATGGCTTGAGTGATTGCGCCGCATAAGGCTTCAACATCAAGGCAGCCGGAAAGCTCAAGGTAATGAGCAACAACGTAGGCATTCTGGTATGGAGAAAGCTTGTCTGCAAGCCAGATTCCTGGCTGCGCTGCGACTAAAGAGAGTGCCATAGCGATGAAAATGATAGTGAGTGGCCCAGCGCCTTATACATGGATGCTTTAGTAGGGTTTTTCGCACATCTTCCAGCCGCGTTGGCAGATCCTGCGCTAAGCGAGGCTTACTTACGCATGCAGTAGGGTTCCCATGCATTAGGGTTGATCATCAGAATCGCCGTATGAATTTTCATTACTTTTCGAATCCAGTGCTAAACTGGTGTCAAAAGAAATTCTATGGGGCAGTATTGCGAGAATCAGCTAAAACTATAGTAGTGACCCTGGCAGCCTCTTCATCTATACAATAATAACCACGAAACAGTGCGTCTTTCGGTAGCGATGACGAGAGTGCGCACCTCAGCCTCACGCAGAAGCATTGCTGAGTGATTTCCTCCATAGCAGCACACTCGAACCCAAAATAAAACTTGACTTGCGGGTACAATGCCTTGAATAGGCTTTCTTTACCCGAAAATATAATCAGTAGCGCCCAGCTCTCCTCGTGGACCCGAGTCACACATGTCCGCTCGGCAGCACTTGAAAACAAGTCCTTCGAGTCCATTAGTTCACGAGAGTCTAGTTGCTCGATGTCAGCACCGACCCAGGCGTGGCTCTTGAGATTCACGACAGCAATGGCAGCACCACTGCAGTGTGAGATGCTGCCGGCCACGCCCGTCGGCCACTCAGGCTCTCTTTCGTTGGACTGCGATCTGACTTGGTCCGTAATCCCGAGAAGCCGAAGCGCGTTTTGGCAGCATATTCGCCCGGCAAGAAACTCCGCCTGCCTCTTTCGAGGGGCACGTTGTATGTGTGAGGGTAGTTCTACGTGGTACAGGCCGAAGAGATCAACCGTATAAGCTGTGAGTTCAAATTCGACCCGGGAAAACTTGATTTCTTGGTCGTGTGATAGGGATCCACTCTCCGTTATCGACAAGAATCCGTCGCATAGACTCGACTCTTGCACCGCCAGGAGCATCTGTTGACAATACGTGCTTGGTCATCATCGGCATTGCTGACTAGTTCAATTCAGGTGCACCACCATTCAAAGGTGAATGAGGCCAGCGCGCTGTAGAGAAGACCTAGCTTAGCTTGAGGCGAGACTTCGGCTGTTGGAGTCCGGCGTCATCGAACAGTCTCACGCCGGCGCATGGTTGTTGCGCCGCAGTTGCTATTTAATTCTTAACTCAGTATATGTGAGTGGTGTAAAGACGCTCGGGACGGATAGTACCTAAGTCGGTATCCTGAGCCACACTGATCTTAGGTGGACTGATCAGATCAGATTCAACGGTCGGTCTGCAGAACCTGCGCAAAAACGGTCCCCAACACCGCCGTGAACGGCTCCGCTTTGGTGTATTCTAGAAGCGACCTTTGGGGATAACTCCTGATACCTTCCTTACCCAAGAGTGAGTTTGGAGACTAGGGACTTTTGATCAAGCAAGGCTACATCTCGTCCAATTAGACCCCAGCGCGCTTATGGGTATTGATCGAGATTTGATCACATGGGCCCTTTCGTGCACGCATCTCCTTCAAACTCCCGTCTTGAAGGAGCGACAAGAAGGGCCTCGGAGAAGCTAGATGTCGAGCATCTGTCGGCGCAACCAGTCAGTCCAACGTTGTGCTGTATTTTTGTAGTTTAGAGCTAGAGACTTTGAGCTCGCACGATGTCAGCGGCCATCAGTATTCGATGAAATTTCAGCATGATGTTAGAACGTACCGCTACCCTCCTTCCATTTTGGTGAGACCTTGAAATTAACATTATATCACGTGTAATCATGTGTTTTCATTCATAAACGTGCTTTGCAAGTCGTAAAATTAAGCTTTTGAGGACGTCAGTTGTCAGTGAATAGCGTCAGCTCACAAGCGAGGCAAGAGCGGCTCTGAGCCTTACAGCGAGATGCTCAGGCGGCCTCATGAACTAACTCTGACTTGCACTCTTTTCGATCAAATACAAAGATCATGCATCATGTAGACCATACGCATGTCGATCACGCGTCAAAACAAGGCTGAGCCGGCATACGTTATGCCGATGCACGATCGAACCGATGACGCGAGCTGGCTGCAAGTTGGTCGACACGAAAGTTATTTGTCGGGGCAGACCGGCCAGGCGCTGGCAGCATCCAGTATATGAGCCTTCGAAACAAATTATTCTGAGTAGCCCCCCTGATTTCTCTATGGCCCTTGTGGGCATTTTAACACCTCAGAGTACCCTGCTCATCAAGTAAGGCAAGTACCATGTGAGAGCCGAGACCGCCCTAACATCTTCATCGTCGACTCTGATTCGTTAAGCTAGTCGGATCACTTTGTGTACTTTTGTCAGGGCTGGGTTTATGCGGCCGAATCTCACCTGTATCTTTTACATCGCACACCCTTCTCGATTTTTTGCAATGTGTGTCGATCTTGCATCTAATTAATGCACGAGGTGCTAGTATATATGCGACTTAGGTCTCACTGAAAAGTCATCAGGTTCAGTTAAGCTCTTCTATAGCACTATTCAGGAAATCCGCTGACATTCCAGCTTCAGAACTGACGTGCGAATATCGTCTGGGATCGTGCGTGTGCACTCGTTTTCGCGCGCGTTAGATAAAACCTTGCCCAGCCCAGTTAGCGCGCTATGCAGGTGAAAGCCATTTGCAGCGATGCGCCGATAATTCCCTTCCCCCTGGGGTCGAAACTTCGAGCATAAATAACCCGACCCCGTCCACAATTTAGGTTCTTTTTTCTAGTAACCCAGATTCTCTTTCTTTTACGACATGATCTCGATTAATGCCCTCTCCGTTCTTCTGCTTGTTGCTGGCGTCAACGCTCGCACCCTGAGCTACGATGTGCAGACTGGCGACTTCAGCGAGTACGCTGGTCTCTACCAGAGCGTGCTCGACGAGAAGACCGGCAAGCTGATTGTCACTAACTCCGTCGGCCGTCCGCCCGTCAACCGCTCCGACCTGCTCGAGGTCGACGCAGCCACGCTTAAGGTTACGAAGGATGTCAGCCCTGCTAAAGGCACCTACAAGAACATCACCCAGCCGTACGCTGTCTACGGTGTCGACATCGACCAGAAGAAGAACCTCATCTGGGTGACCAACACGCGTCAGGACACTGTTGCTTACTACAACGGCGACGATCTGTCCCTTGGAGCTCAGTACCCGACTGGTCTTCAGAACCACCCGCGTGACGTCTACGTGGACGCGAACACCAACCTCGCGTGGGTCTCTGCCTCGACCTCGGATGTCTTGGATGCGTTCTCCCCGGACAAGAAGGACGGAATCTTCAAGCGTGTCAACCTCACTGAGGCCACTGGCAAGCAGTTCAGCGGCGTCATGAGCCTGGTTGCGGATGAGGAGGCGCGTGTCTTGTACACCGTCAGCCTTAGCAACAGCACTGCGGCTGCTATCAACCTCGACACCTACGATGTGAAGTCGTTCGACCTTGGCGACAACGCGAAGTCGTCGAGCGGTGTTGCTTGGGACTCTAAGCGCAAGCACCTGTTCATTGCGAACCAGCGCAGCAACAACACTCTCGTTCTCGACCCTGCTAGCGGCAAGATCCTGAAGGACATCAGCCTGCCCGGCGGCCCGCTGAACGCCCGCTATGACAGCAAGTACGATGTCGTTTACGTGGCGAACCGTCTCGGCCACTCCGTCAGTGTCATTGACCCCGAGAACTACGAGATCATTACTGAGCTCAAGGTCGAGACGCCGAACCACATCGCGGTTGGCCCCAAGGGTGAGGTTTACGTCACCGACAAGAGCAAGAAGAGTCTGCTCTACAAGTTCACGCCGAAGGGCAACGGTGCATCGAACTCCACCACGAGCGGAACTCCCAGTGGAGGCGCTGGTGCCGGCGGTCGCCCCTCCGGCAGCGGTGGCGCTGGCGCTGGCAAGGGCCCCTCGAGCAGCGGTGCCGGTGGTCGTGCCTCGGGTAGCGGTGCCGGCGGTGCCGGCGGTGCCGGTGCCAGCGGCCGTGCCTCGAGCACGGGCGCTGGGCGTGGCTCGGGCGGCGCTAGCACCAGCACCGTGAGGGTCTCGAACGGCGCTGCGAACCTCGCCGTGCCGGTGTCCATTGGCGCGCTTGCTGCCATCTCCCTCCTGATCTAATTGTGCTCGATGGAGATTCGGCTTATGACTCACGAAGTGGTAATTTAGTTATGCGAGAATGATCTCTTTTAATACGTAATTTAGTAGAACGAAGCCCTGTGTCTTCTGCGAACGCTTGTCGCGTAAATGGAGAGCCTAAACGCGTCTGCAAGCAGTGCGAGCTTATTCTCATACCTCTGCAGCTCTGTTGTGGCGATAGTTCACCGAAATTATGGCGACCAAATCAGACATTGCGGTCATAGATCAGGCGCGGTGTATTGTTTGGTACATAAGAAGAGGTCGCACTGATCCCCTCATCTTTGACGGCTCAGTTGGGAGCGGCAACCGGGAGTGTCCGTTGAGCTTATAACGAAGCTCACGATCCTTGCTGATCGTTCGCACTGGGCACCCCCGGCCAAAGGGTGGCGGTATGGGTGTGTCGAAAGGATGAAGTATTCGTGGAGGAATCTATACGGGAGAGAAGCCAGCCAAGATAAATGAAGCAACAATGGACTGCCCTCAATAAATTACGATTTGTACGGACGAAGCCAGTCTCCAATGAACGCAGTGTCACCGCAGCTTAGCTGGAGGTGTACTTAGGGTGATGCCCCAGCGCTTCCCTACCCCTTCGTCCTACGTCTGGTAATTACCATACACAGCCGCTCTGCGCGTGAACAGCTCGCGCGTGCGCTATATATCTATAAGGTGTATTGAAATCCACTGATAGAACCGGATGGCTAACAGGTGTGATTATAAGATCTTATGCGCGACATTGACATGAGATTTGAGAAGAGAAGCGTTGGCACAAAGAATGTGAAGTAGAGTCGACGGCTGGTTAAGCGGCTGATGAGACGGCAGGTTCGACGGCAGGGCCGGCCTCCTTGTCAGGCGCGTACTCCTGCACCAGTTGCGAGACTATTTCGTCGATCGGCAGCGGCCGACAGCGTCCGAAATTGACGCCCGCCCATATTGCGAGCGCCTTGTGGTCGCCTCTCGCAGCGCCAGCGGCGCGAAGAGGCTGCGTGAGTTTGTTCTGAGCCGGATAGGGGAGTGGCTTGACGTGCTCGCTCGCACGCACGAGCTCGGTTGCCAACCCGCGGGCCCAGCGGCCGGTGACGCCGCGCGTGAGACGCGTTTCGACACCACACTCGCCATAGAGCGCGCGTCGCGCCGCCGGGGCGAGCGGGCTGTCGGCGGCGCCCATGAACAACGTGCCGACCTGGACACCCGCGGCGCCTTGTTCGACGAGAGCGCGTACCTGAGCGCCGTCCATGACCCCACCAGCGACGATGAAGGGCAGCCCGTCCAGCTCGGTGCGCGCAGAGCGCACCAGCTCGTCGAGCGGCGAGCCGCTCGGCTGCGCGCCCGTAGAGAGTGAGCCGCGGTGGCCGCCGGCCTCGATGCCCTGAAGGACGACCGCGTCTGCCCCGCGCTCGCGCCACTGTCTGGCCTCAGCTATAGTTGTCGCAGTGCCCCACACCTCAATACCCCGCGCGTGACATTGAGCAATGCGCTCGGGCGAGACGAGCCCAAACGTAAAGCTGACTGTGGGCGGGCGCAATGCAAGCAGCTCGTCGAACTGAGCCGCGAAGGACGGCGCGTACGGCGCCGCCAACGCCGTGGCCGCGTTGGGCACTGGCAGCTGCTGCTCCTGGCAGAATCTTGTCACCCACGAGAGGGCCTCTGCACCGGTCGTGTCACTGAAGGCCGGCCGCTCGTCGACCACAAATAGGTTCACGTTGAAGGGCCGCCCGGGGGCCAGCGTGCGGAGCTGCGTCACGGCCGCTCGCAGCGCCTCGGGGCTCATCATGCCGGCGCCAAGGGAGCCGAGAATACCGGCTCCGCACGCCTTTGCAGCCATCTCAGGCGTGTTGACGCCGGCCATTGGCGCCAGCGCGACTGGAATGCGCAGAGTCCTGAACACCGACATCTGCCCGCCTCGTGCTCGCTGGGGTCTGAGCCCTTCCCCCACGCCTCGGCACCTCTATGCAGCTGTCCCCAATGACCAATCTGTCAACCCTTCTCCCTGACGCTTCATTTCTCTTCTCTTCCCCCCGTGCTCGTTCTGTGGGACGTGCGCCCCCGCCCCAGACGCTTTTAATTCAAGCACCACCCGCCACCATACACCACCACACCCCTGTCTTGAACCGCAACCCTGCACCCACGGCGCGATACGTAAACAGGGTGGGAACGGCTCTCTAAGGCGCTCGTACACGCGCGAGGGCCGAACCGCTTTACACGAGGATGGTGGGGGCCACTGGCGTCAGACCGTGATCAGATAGTTAAGATGAACTCAGTCGGACGCGTCTTAATTTTCTCTTGCCTCCTTGAGAGGCTTCGTGGCTCTTTTTTTTAAGCGTTCGTCGCTGCTCTCGCCAGCCATTGTAGCCGCAGGGTCAGCACCACCGGGCCGAGCGGTGGATCGTGCCCTTGCCCTGTATTATGACCAGCCCGCCTGCATAGCCCTACATCTGCTCTCTTGTTATACGAGTTCGAGAAAACGGCCAACTTCTCCCACCTCGCTCGCTAAATACGAGGAGATTCAGGCCGGGATTGGCTGCACCGAGCTGGATAGCCTGACTGATTGAGACAGGGGCCGCAACGTGCTTGCTGCATATGTAACTCGCAGGCAGATTAATACTGAAGTAAATCCACTATTTGAAAATCTCTTATACTAAAAAAAAAATCCCCCAGGGGAAGGCCGCGACCCGCAAGGCCATGGCCTCATGGCCTTAGCCTCATGGCCTTGCGCGCTATAACCTCCTCACATAGCTGCCACCGCCATTGCCACGACGGCAGCAGCCATACCCAAGCGAGGTCCTCGGGTTGCACCGTTCACCAGTGCCACACTGGTGCCCGATGCTGAAGGAGCTGGCGCAATGCCCCCGCTTGAGATTCCAGCGGGCGCACCTGCCGCTGGGCCACCAGCGGATTGCGTTGCTCTTGGCGATGGCCGGCCGGCTTCAGGCGACGTGGTAGAGCCCGTGCTTCTCGCCTGGCTTCCACTCGAGGCGCCTGCGTCAGATTGTCCACTGGCTGAGTTGTCACTGGCTCCGCTGCCGTTCTGGCTGCCTGAGGATTCTTGACCAGCGGCGTCACCCGGACTATTTGATGAGCTAGAGCTGGTCTCGTTGTCACTGCCGCTGTTGGCACCACTTGTGGTGCCACCACCGTTGTTGCTGCCAGAGCTAGAGCCACGGCCATTGTTATTATCGCCTGTGCCCGGAGTGTTGTTACCTTGGCCATTGCTTGAGCCCAGAGACCCATTACTGCCATGGTCGGAGCCACTGTCTGGCGCAGAACCTGAGCCATTACCAGAAATACCAGTGCTGGGGCTGGAACCGTTGCCGCTCTCTTCACCGCTATCATTCGAACTGTCACCTTCGCCCTGTTGCGAGGAATTGCTTCCATTGGAGCCACGTGGAGGATTGCTACCAGTTTGACCATTTTGACCTTGGCTTTCGCTAGAGACGGCCTGATTCCCAGAGTTATTAGGTGCGCCAGAGTTGCTTCCGTTATGTCTAGAGTTGCTAGACTCTGATCCACTTTCATGGGAGCCACTGGAGCCAGAGCCAGAGCTAGTGCCGGCCGAGTTGCCGGCGTCCGATCCAGCGTGGCCTGAAGTTCCAGGGTTAGACCCGTAGTGATCCAAGTCACCAGAGTTCGATCCATCGTGACCAGCGTTGTCAGAGCCCGAGCCAACGTTCTCCGTTCTGCCAGAGTCTGAGTCATTTGAAGAAGGGTTGCTGGAGTCGGTAACACCGCTGTTAGAGCTTCCGGTGGTCGAACCGTTGTGACCAGAGTTGCCTGCATTTGATTCACCGTTGTCAGGGTTGCCAGAGCTCGGTCCGTTGTGACCGGAGTTAGTGGAACCTGACTCGCTGCCCTCAGCATTACCAGAGTTTGGTCCATTGCTTGCGGCCGAGTTACCCGAACTCGATCCATTGTGGCTGGTTGCGGAGCCTGAGCCATTAGTGTCAAAGCTACTGGAGCCTGAGCCGCTCGACGGGGAATTGCCGGAGCCCGAACCATTGTTGCCAGAGCTAGACCCGTTGTGTGTAGAACTGTCAGGCCCGGGTCCGTTGTTACCGCTGTTGTTAGTGTTACTTGGGTTAGATCCATTGTGGCCCGAGTTTTCGGAGCCGGCCCCAGTGTTGTCAGAGTTACCAGAGTTTGATCCGTTGTGACCAGAGGTTCCGGAACCTGAGCCGCTGTTGCCGTCCTTGCCAGAGTTTGATCCATTGTGATCGGAGTTTCCAGAGCCCGAGTCCCCATTACCAGAGCTACCGGGCCCAGAGCCATTTGAAGGTGAGCTACTGGTGCTCGAGGAACTGCTGCCAGAATTGCCAGAGCTGGATCCGTTGTTGTTAGAGCTGTCGGATCCCGAACCGTCGTTGTTGGAGGTGCCTGTGTTCGATTGACCTTGACTCGAGTTGCCAGAGCCACCTTGACCAGCGTTATTAGAGCTAGAGCCATGCGAGGGCGAGTTAGCAGAGTCGGTACCACCGCTGCCAGAATTGCCGGAGCTCGATTCATTATGACCAGAGTTTCCAGTACTTGTTCCACTGTTGCCAGAGTTTCCAGAGTTCGACCCGCTGTTACTAGAGTTACCGGAGCCCGAGTTGTTGTTGCCAGAGCTGCCGGAATCGGATCCACTGTAATCGCTGTTACCAGAACTCGACCCACTGTTGCCAGAGTTTGATCCGCCCTTGTTGGCCGTCCCAGAGCCCGAGCCACTATTGTCAGAGTTGTTGGAGCCCGATCCGTTGTGACTAGAGTTTCCGGTGCCTGATCCACTGTTGCCAGAGTTTCCAGAGTTCGATCCGCTGTTGCTAGAGTTACCGGAGCCCGAATTGTTGCTAGAGTTGCCGGAATCGGATCCATTATGTCCGTTGTTGCTAGAGTCTGACCCACTGTTGGCAGTGTTGTCAGAGCTAGAGCCGTGCGAGGGCGAATTGCCGGAGTCCGACCCGTTGTGACCAGAGCTGCCAGAATTCGATGAGCCGTTGCTAGCGGTCCCAGAGCCCGAATGATTGTTGTCAGAGCTACCAGAGCCCGATCCGTTGTGACTAGAGTTTCCGCTGCCTGATCCACTGTTGCCAGAATTTCCAGAGTTCGATCCGCTGTTGCTAGAGTTACCGGAGCCCGAATTGTTGCTAGAGTTGCCAGTATCGGGTCCATTGTGACCATTATTACTAGAACTTGACCCACTGTTGGCAGAGTTGCCAGAGCTAGAGCCGTGCGAAGGCGAATTGCCGGAGTCCGACCCGTTGTGACCAGAGCTGCCAGAGTTCGATGAACCATTGCTAGCGGTCCCAGAGCCCGAACCATTGTTGTCAGAGCTACCAGAGCCCGAGCCGTTGTGACTAGAGTTTCCGTTGCCTGATCCACTGTTGCCAGAGTTTCCAGAGTTCGATCCGCTGTTGCTAGAGTTACCGGAGCCCGAATTGTTGCTAGAGTTGCCGGAATCGGATCCATTGTGACCGTTATTGCTCGAGCCTGACCCACTGTTGGCAGAGTTGTCAGAACCAGACCCATGTGAAGGCGAATTGCCCGAGTCCGACCCGTTGTGACTAGAGTTGCCGGCGCCTGAACCGCTGTTTCCAGAGTCGCCAGAGTTCGGTCCGTTGTTACCGGAGTTGTTGGAATCTGAACCACCGTTGCTAGAGGCGCCTGGGTTCGAGCCACTATGACTAGGGTTGCCAGAGTCGGAAGCACCATTGCCAGCGTTACCAGAGTTTGAGCCATGCGAGGGCGAGTTATTCGAGCCCGAATTATTGTTGTCGGAGCTGCTAGAGCCCGATCCATTATGACTAGAGTTTCCGGTGCCTGAGCCACCGTTGCCAGAGATTCCAGAGTTCGTTCCGTTGTTGCTAGAGTTACCGGAGCCCGAGTTATTGTTGCCAGAGTTTCCAGAGTTCGTTCCGCTGTTGCTAGAGTTACCGGAGCCCGAGTTATTGTTGCCAGAGTTGCCGGAATCGGATCCGTTGTGACCATTGTTGCCGGTGTTGGAGCCGGCAGAGCCTCCGTTGCTGGAATTCGAACCGTTGTCGCCGGTGCCTCCTGGACTGTTGTTATTCGAGGTAGAATCGTTAGACCCTGCTCCAGGGGCGCTCGAGCCTCCCGTTGCTGACCCGCTAGGGGAACTGATGCTCGATCTGCTGAGACTAGATTGAAGCGCAAACTGGCTTGCCTGTGACACTTTGGAGCTGTGCATCGATCCTGCTGTCCTAAGGGAAGCGCCAAATGAACTTGAGCCGATGGAGTTTGAAGGATGAGCACTCGCTTTGCTGGTGTATGCAGTGGCGGAAGACCCCTTCATGGCTGGCTTAGTAGACAGATGCGTGGCCTTTGTATCACTCTTGGTACCATCATCGGTAATCGGACTCTCAGTGGTGGTGCTAGCTTTTCCCTCATTGCTGTTCAAAGTTACTGTCGAAGACACTAAGTCTGTCCTGGTGGTGCTAACTTTTACCTCATTGCTGTTCACACTCATGGTCGAAGATCCCAGGTCTGTCCTGGTGGTGCTAGCTTTTCCCTCATTGCTGTTCACAGTTACTGTCGAAGACACTAAGTCTGTCCTGGTGGTGCTAACTTTTACCTCATTGCTGTTCACACTCATGGTCGAAGATCCCAGGTCTGTCCTGGTGGTGCTAGCTTTTCCCTCATTGCTGTTCACAGTTACTGTCGAAGACACTAAGTCTGTCCTGGTGGTGCTAACTTTTACCTCATTGCTGTTCACACTCATGGTCGAAGATCCCAGGTCTGTCCTGGTGGTGCTAGCTTTTCCCTCATTGCTGTTCACAGTTACTGTCGAAGATCCCAAGTCTGTCCAGGTGGTGCTAGCTTTTCCCTCATTGCTGTTCACACTTACTGTCGAAGATCCTAAGTCCGACCCCCTAGTGGCGCTGTTATAAGGTTCGGCAAGGCTTGAAGTTCGTGACGCGTAACTGCCCCTCGGAGCAGAGGTCGTGGGCGAACCGGAGATCTCAAAAGTACCTGCTGTAGGAATGCTCCTCGCCAGGGTCGAAGTCCGGGAGGTCACTATGTCTGCGCCAGAGCTCACAAACTTCGACCAGGACTCTCCAGAATTAACCGAAGCTGACCTGCTTATGAAGTCCATGGTAGACCTGGAGTCAGTGGTGACATCTCCCGACTGACTCGTAGCTCTTTGATCATTGCTCCCTGAATTGCTCGATCTAAATCCGTCAATCGATGAAACACCCGAGGCGGTGGATTGCAGGACAACTGTGCTTGAATGCGCGTTGATCACTGAGCTTCGATCTCCATTCGTTTGGTCTCGCGTGACAGTACTCGTAACGGCACTTCGAAGAGTGTTGAAATCGGTGCGACTGCGTCCATTGCCGCTTGGTGTAGGTGCAGAATAGTCACCAGACTTTAAGCCCTCACTAGATACGGGTGCACTAGTTGCTCTGTGCTCATGTGATAGAGTTGTCTTGGTGGATTCTGAGCCATTGGGAGAGCTTTGGTCGCTTGATACTGTGCTGGTCAAGCCGTGAACATTTTGGCTACTTATGTCCGAAGTGGCTGTGATCGACCCCTGTGCTGAGTAAATTTCAGATGAGGCAGTAGGGCTGGAATAAGATTCCGTTGTCTGTGTGCTTTCAGTCTCACTTGGTATAGCCGTAGTGGCTCCACTAATGACGCTGTTCGTGACAGAATTTTCAGCGCTCGTCTTATCACCAGGCCTGGGAAGTGAAGAATGACTAGGCAAGCCAGTAGATGTTGAAATCTGGGCTGAACTGACCGGAGCTGTAGCGCTTGTTTCCGCGCTGTCTGTCGAAGCCAGCTGACTAGACTGAGAAGTTCTTGGGGTTGTACTGTTCACATACCACGGCGTGTTGGGATTTGGGAATATTCGTTTGGTGGACGAGGTTGTCCGGATAAAGGCTGGCCTGGAACTTGGAATAAACGAGGAAGTCGCTACCCCCGACGGCTCTGGTCGCTGACTAGACAAGTGATCGGAGGAGGTTTCCGCCAAGTGACTATTGGGTTGAGTCGTGGACTGACTACTGGAGTGGAGAAGATCACCTCGCGAAGTCGGAACCGACTTGATGGACAATGAGGCTGAGCTGGTTATCAAGCCTGATGAGACCATAGGTACGTTCTCTCCTGTCTTTGTGATTTCTTGAGAATTCTGAGACGAGAGAGGGATATAGCGGGTGCTATCACTCAATTGAGATTTTGTTTCCATGGGTGGTGAACCACTACCGCTGGACACTATGGATGATGAAGCGATCGAAGGAATGCGCGTCTGCTCAGCAGACGAACGGAAGGACGAGATTGCGCTGCTCTCTCGTGTTTGGGCCAATGATCGTTCAGACGAACTAGTACCACCGACGTAAGAAAGTCGCGAAGCTTCAGACTTCGTTGAAATACCGCTGTGAGTAGTGCTGGCCTGGTAATAGCTTGACTCACTAATCGTTGCGGTAGAAAGTGCGGAAGAGCCCTTATTGGCCGAATTCTTTAGTGTAGACATAGGTACACTGAGCGACCCCTCGGCCGAAGCACTGCCATGCTGTGAGACCGAAGTCTTGTGGCTGCCGGACTGGACTTGTTCATTATCACCTCCTTTAGAGCTCATCGCACTCGAGTACACAGAGGGTGTTTGCCTCGGGGTACTAGCACTCGTCAAAGTGTTGTGTGTGGGTCTCAGAGTGTTTACATCGAGATGCGATGAGCTTTGGGCAGTTGAAGTCTGTGACGATTCGCCGATGTGTGACTTCACTTGGCTAGCCTGTCCATTGAAAGAGGATTTCGAGGGCTTTGTCGCACTCGCCGCCGTCGATGACTCTTGATTCATACCATTTGATGCCAGGGATCCGAGGGTATAGGGATACTGGCTGGAAACGTGGGTCCTTGACTCAACCGGGCCATTCGTTTCGGTGACATGAAAGTTGTTGGGAGACGAGTGCAATTCACTGAACTTGCTACTCAACACAGCCCGCGAAGAGCCCGTCATAGTCAAAGTCGCTTTAGAATTTCGCAGACTTCCAAAAGCAGAGGACGACGAACCGTCTCTCGTCGCGAAGTGGTCAGAAGATGGTGAGCTCAGCATCGACGCGACACTATTCTGGGTAGAACTCCACGAATTGATTGACGAAGGACCACTACTCCTGAACGTTTGAGATGCTCCCAGGGTCGAATCGATCACATTAGATCCCGCTCGCGACCAGGCGGTACTTTCACTTGAAACTCCTGGGGCGCTCTTTCTGGTGTTCTGGCTCATGGAAGTCGGGCTCGACTTCGACGAGTCAGTCTGTAAAGTATCCGAGGAAACAGTGGTCGAAAGACCGTTCGAAGCGGTGCTCTGCAAGGTAGCGGATGACGATGAAGACTTTCCGCTTGGGGTATAAGAGAGCGAGGACGCCGACGATCCCTGCGTAGTCGCTTGAGAGGACGTGGACAATGTGTCGTCACTATTGAGCGATGAGTGTCCTTGGCTGGCCATGGATGCCCTAGACATAGACAACCTGCTCGTGATAGTGCTCTGCAAGGCAGCTGATGAGGATGCAGACTCTCCGCTTGGGGTATCTGAGCGTGGGGACACTGACGATCTCAGCGTAGTCGCTCGAGAGGCTGTAGACAATGCATTGTCGCTATTGAGCGATGATTGTCCTTGGCTGGTCGCGGACGCTTTAGGGTTGAATGAACCGTTCTTAGTTATGCTCTGCAGAGCTATCGATGAGGATGAAGACTCACCACCTGGGGTATAAGAGAGCGAGGATGCCGACGATCTCAACGCGGTCGCTTGAGAAGCCTTGGACAGGACGTCCTTGCTGTTAAGTGATGAATGTCCCTGGCTGGTCGCGGGCGCTTTAGGGCTGAATGAATCGTTCCTAGTGTTACTCTGCAGAGCTATCGATGAAGATGAAGACTCACCGCCTGGGGTATAAGAGAGCGAGGACGCCGACGATCTCAGCGTGGTCGCTAGAGAAGCCGTGGACAATGCGTCGTCGTTATGGACTGATGACTGTCCTTGGCTGGTAGCGGATGCCTTGGGCATAGATAGCCCGCTCGAGATGGTGCTCTGCGAGGCGAGCGATAGTGACGAGGACTCTCTGCTCGGGGCAACGGAACGCGACGGTGCAGATGATCTCAATGCTGTCGATTCAGCTTCGGAAGATGTCCTTGTGTCACTGGCCGAAGATGAGAGACTTGCTCGACTCAGCGCGGACGCTTTGGACGCTGACAGACCGTACGAGGCGGTGCTTTGCAAGAGATTAGATGAAGTCGAAAGCTCTCCATCTGGGACTCTAGAGGACGAAGACGCTGAAGACCTCAGTGCCGTTGCATCAGTATTTGTGGACAACACCTCGTCACTCCTGAACGATGAGGAACTAGAGCTTTGTCTTGTCGAGGAGGCCTTGGGTGCCGACGAGACCTTGGAGGTGGTTGAGTGGAAATCAAACGACGAACTTGTTCTTCTTTCGAGGGTATTTCCAGACACAGACGTCAACAGTGTAGAGACTGTTGACGTCACCGTGGTGACCTTTCTACTTTCTCTTCCTGATAGTGAAAGCTCACTATTCAGTGCGCTCTGACTTGGATGACTGGCTACAGCGGGTGAACTACTCGCTAGTATGCTCTGCGAGACTACAGTAGACTGCTGGTTCCCATTGGTAGTGGCAGATAGCGCAGACCCTGTGGCAGTGCCTTTGCTAGGTACTTCAGCCTCACTTATAGTGGTCGTAGAAAGACTTGTCTGGATCTGCTGGCTTTTGGCAGAGAAAGTCGAATCGCTTCTCAACCCAGCACTTGACGTCGATCCCTGCACATTTGAAGGTGTTGACGCTGATTGAGCCAGCGTTGAGCTTCCATCAGATTGAGTTGATGTGCGAACTCGCGTAGTGCTTTTATCGATAGCCTGAGTGCTTGATGCGGATGAAGCAAGTCGGTTGGTGTTGGATTCTCTCTCAAGTGAAGACACCACGCTCCTGGAAGCATCACTGTGTGCTACTTTGGAGCCAGCTGCGGAACTAGATGGTAAGGATGCCAGGCTCATAGTGGCATGGCCAGCTTGACTCGAACGTAACATATCCGTCGAAATAGTGGACTCTTGTGAGGGAGCGCTTCTGGACTGATCAATAGAGCTAGAGAATCTCGCCGAAGAAGTTGCTTTCCAGGAGGGACTAACAGACTGCCTCTCGAAAGAAGAAGAGGATGTTGACCTCGAAGTAGCGAATTTATGGGTGGATGGAGCGGGACAGTGGATCTGTGCTTGGAACAAATAGGAGTTCATTGGCCCAGGAAGCAAAGGTAGACTCGGCGGAGCAACATTGATGTTCATGTTTGAGGGACCGCCATTATTGAAGAACACGATACGCATGGGATAGTATAAACCTTGCTCCAGGTTGACTGTAGTCATCGCCTCGATCAGTTCACCAAATCTCCGCGTGGTGAGTTTCGGGCTAATGAGATCTTCGAAATCTCCGCAGCATTGATTGCCTTTCAATCCAAGTTGGAAGCTGACTCCGTTATCGGGAACCAATATGTGGAAGAGATAATCACCTGTTTGATCCGGCCGGAAATAGCCCGTAAGCTCCATAGCGTAGTTCCCTAGGTCCTCTTGTCGCTGATCGTAAATATAGCCATGGGTTAAAAGTCCATTTCCCAGAGCAGCAAAGTTGGGATTTTCAACCTCAAATTGATCCACAAGCTGTCCTTGAGCTTTATATCCACTCACAAAAAAGGAGTCGTCGGAATGGTCAAAGCCATCAGGAAGATGATAAAATTTGACGTGCAAGCCGGTAGAAAGCTGCGTACCAATACAACCGGGAAGAGTACCATCGCTGTTGTTATCTACACCAGAGCCAGGCGGATAGCTAGAACTCTGAGAAGTAGCAGGTATGTTTGTTGTGGTTGTGAGCTCAGAATGTTCACTTGAAGACACAGCTTGGGTATCATGGGCCGTCTTTGTGGCGGAAATGGCTGGTGTCTTTGCCTGATTGCTGGCTGCTGGCGACGTCTTCGAAGGCTCAAGTATGGACGCAGGGGGCTTCGAAATAGTTGGAGTGGAACAATCTACCTTGATCTGATAGAGACCGCTCAAAGCTACCGGTAGTAGAGGTAGGCTAGGCGTCGCTACCTTGATATTCATAGTACCAGTCCCGCCTGAGTTGTAATACATCATCCTCACAGGATAATAAAGACCCTTTTCGAGATCAACCTGTTTCGTGGCCTCGATGAGGTCACCAAGTTGTCTCACGGTTGTATCAGGGTTGAGGATGTCTTCTTCAAAGTCACCACAGCAGGTCTTACCCCGTAGTCCTATCTGGAAACTCACCCCATTATCAGGGACCAAGATGTGGAAGGTGTGCTGACCTGATTCTTTAGCCAAGTAGTATCCCGTGAATTCCATGGCAAAATTAGAGAGATCTTCAACATGACTGCCGAAAATTGTTCCAGTTGATGAGAAAAGTCCATTTCCAAGGGTATAGAAGTTAGGATCAGAGACGTCAAATTGATCAACAAGTTTGCCTGTGGTTTTGTAGCCGTTGACATACCAAGAGTCATCGCTGGGCGAAAAGGAATCAGGAAGGTGGTAGAACTTCACGTGCGTTCCTTCGGTCGCTTGCATCGCAACGCAGCCTGGGAGCTTACTATTATCGGTAGGCTCGCCGACGCCAAAGACAATCTCAGCACCAATGCTGATTCCACCGATATTGATGCCGGCGCTGATACCAGCTGCGATACCTGAGTCAGAGGTACTGACACCTGCTGCGATACCTGCTCCGATCCCAGTTCCCGAACCAATGCCAATACCTGCACCGGCACCTGCTTCGACGGAGGTGTCTCCAACGTTTGCACCTGAGACGACCCCAGCAGCAATTCCGGAAGGATTGGAATCAACCCCTGCGGCGACGCCGGCTGCAGCGGTGTTGTCTCCGATTCCGATACCTTCTCCAATTGCTAGATCCTGTTGGTATCTATCGCGCGAACTTTCACTGTCGTCATAGACACCTATTTGACAAGCTACAGGAGCTATCAGGTGTAACAATAGTGACAACTGCATACTTTTCAAATTAGAATGAGCGATGACTCGATGTCTTATATACACAGCGGAAACCTTGTAGGGACACGGGATTCATATGCATAATCAGCGGGAAACATGCCGCCGGATTGGTACATTACACATCCTTGTAAAATTTCTGTCTAAACCCTTAACAATGTAGACATACAAGGAAAATCTCTGTTGAACCCTGCGTCTTCGTGACGCGTCCAAAGGCGTTGATGCAACCCATCCCAATATTCCAGATGGTTGATGAATCTGAGACCCAACGACCTCACGATTCGCTAATCTTACAGAAAGGCCTGAGCCCGTCTCCAGGCCGCGCCTCATATGAAAGCAGAGCTAAATTCGTGTTTTGTTTCTTTGTGTACTGTATTAGTTAGTCACTTGCATTAGATTTTGGCTCCTGAGCAGTGTAAACCCTAAGTAAACGGATGTGGGGGAATGTCTTCTGAGCGTCGAACCCTACATCCATAATTAGCGCGCGAGACTGCTCAATAGTTCTCTGCAGCATGCTGCAATGAGTCCATCGAAAAGCGGGGCAGTTTCGGCAGCGTAAATATTGTGTGACTGTATTTTACTCAATCAGAGCTCCAAAGTCGTGCATGGAGCCAGAGTATGACTGTCGAGGCGACGTCCAGAAAGATAATGACACTTTTTTCTCGGTGTTGGCTGTGTTACTGCAGCGGGATCAGGCTTGTCATGCAGTGAGGTCGTGATTATTGGCTACTTCAATCATGAAATTACGTTATTCTACTAACCCTGAAGAATATGCTAGCGTCATAGCATTTTAGGCTTACCAATTCTCTAAGTGCACAAGAAAGTTGTAATATCTAGCTGCGAGCTGGCGCGAAGTTTGCTCATCTAGTAGGTCATAACTCTACTCAGAAGCTCGTACTAATTATACCCCAACGTCGGTGAATTACAGTGATCATATATCTCGTCATGGTGAAAGTACCCTTGGAGTGGTACGGCGCGATTTATAGTAAGCATTGAGTAAGTCCTCCAGCTCCAGTGACAAGCTGAATGGATTCGCAAGTAAGTCGCAGCATAAAAAAAGTGAAAGCCTGTAAATACCTCGCTTCGAGGCTTCTTAATTATACGGAGCAAATCATAACAGGCGATAGCATTACCAACGACGAAATGTGTGACATCAGTGGCACAACACACACTTGATTCAACCAAACTTCAGCCCCCAAAATGCAACTTCCACTCCATTCCACAGAGTGGGGATAGATTAGTCATATATGCAACGCGCTTTTCATTTGTTTTTAGAACTGGACTGGAGCCACTCGTTTTCTGAAGTCGCCCCTGAATGAATGCTGATATTTGAATCCGAAAGATTTGAGGTTCTTTCGAGTTCCCCTTCAGCCAAGTACTCTTGAGATCTTAGTCTAATCAGGTTTTTTCCTTCTGATATTACGCTGGTGGCTCAGGAGGGAAATGACCAATGAGCGTTTGTTGTTCTCGTTGCGTCATCGATTGGCTCAACCCCAGTGGCTGAAAATGACTCGCCTGAGGGAGATCCGTCCTGCATCTCTTACAAATACGAAACCTTGAGCATCAGCCTATGACCTGCCACTATGAGTTTCTACTCTCATCTAGTTGATACGTTCTCTTAAAAGTTCAAAAGAACATAGTGAGGCGTATTGGCAGATAGTATATAATCTCTGAGCCAATAGTCAAGCGCAATGTAGCCCACGCAGCCCTTCAAAATTCAATTTAGCATTCAAACTTACGCTCTGCCCAGCGAGCGATGCCATTAAAACTTGTATAAAAGCGACCTACGGAGTGTAGCGGCCTTACGCGTAATCATTCTGTGATTTTTCCAAATTCGTCATTTCAGCTTGCTGTCGTCAAAATAGTACGTAGGAGCTAAGTGCCAGCTTCTCATGGCTGTGTTCATCGGCAGCAATATGATGTGTAGACCAAGCACTTCAGACTGCGATGAGTCAATAAGCTCATAGCAAGAGGTTGGTCTAGAGTGGTATGCGCTGTGGACTTTGATAGTTACTAGATACCCTTACTTAGACCATCAGTCGATAGACGGAAAGCTCACAAGCAAATAGTCTCGCAAAGCTTACCATGATGAAATAGACTCGAGGTCTTATTAGTGAAGCCGATCTTGGCACTTGTTGAATGCCTTTTGAATCTATACTAAGTGAGGAAGAGATCGGTAGCATCTGCTGAGTATGACATCGCTCGAAGTAAGTTGTTGACTTAATATTTGCTAAATACCACATAAAGACCGTTTCAGAGTGCAGCCATCTCCGCTTGATCGATTTTCGGACTGCACGCTTTTTTTTGAATACGACATGACTTGCGTGTATGTCAGGATATTCTTGTCGAAGTAAATGTAGGGCAACCTAGCCCATAGGTTGTCTGGTAATTCGACTTCATCCTTCAGAACGGCTAAGGTCTAGTGGAGTGGATGTTTATGCCTGAGCTATCAAACATGGTGAGCACTATTATTCTCCTAGTATCACCTGAAGGTATCAGTAAATTTCTATTCTTGATACATCACGCAGCGGGATCCTTTTGACCGACCCCTAACAATATGGTGTAGAACTCAACTCGAAGTGAGGTTCTTCCAACAATCCTTAATGAGGTCCCACGCATGGGACGAAGCAGTTCCACCTCGAGCAGCTAATTACGATACCTCGTGAATAGCCGCTTGAGGTAGCGTTTCACCTCGCAGCGTTTCCATTTAGAGCCCTGAACACTACTTACTAGTTGAGAACCCCCTGGTCGCAGCATTTTTGGTGAGTGACACTCGCTAAGCGTCGATCGATCAAAATTTTAAGCATGTGATGTACTGTTTCGTCCGTCGGTAGTAAAAGTATCAGTGTTGAGCAAACATACTCTCGAATACACACAATTGGACAATTAAAATCAAAGATTGTTTATGTGAGCTGAACACACCATCAGAAAATTTTCACAGTAACCGCTTATCGTCGTAAGATTTCCGCGATCTCGTGACGCTGTGTAGTCCTAACTTAGCCTACGTTGGAGTGATGACCCTCAAGCCAATGCTTGGCTAGTTTCTCTGTTGTCCCATACCATAAAACCCAATGAGTAGTAGTGTATCCAGATAGCTTCTCTTACGCTGATTAGTCAGCATATAATCAGTCACAAGTACTATCCGTAACGAAGGTTGATAAGATGACTAATACATCTCTCAGAAACTCATATAGTGCAACTCTCAAGTCGAGTGTGAGTCTATGGCGACGCTTCGACGTGAGAACTTATTTTTGACTATTTGGCTTAATCGCTCAGCATCGCACCCGCTTTTTCGAACAAAAATACCGAGTGATACAGATTATGTGAGTGACAGCCTTTTGGTCGACTATGCCTGTTTGAGTTTTCGTTTACCTAGTGACTAATTTGTGAGCACTCTTCGAGCGACTTGTTCCACTACCTTCTCATTCCTCTTGTTGTTGTACTCGATGGTATTCCTGTCGTCAGCACCACTACTCTCGCTGATAATGCCGCTTACCTTGCTCACCGTAAGGCTATTGTTCAGAAGCTGACTGCCATTGAGTCTCCTCAGTGTCTATAAGTGGGCATGTTCCTCTCAATCGCTTGTCTCATTTAGGTGGCCTCTCAGAAGACTTCGTAGCATTTGACCTTTTCATCTTTTAATCGCTGTGAGCTGGTCCCTTTGGCTTTGTGCGCCTATCTTATAATGTCTGAGAGTAAGTAGTTTAAGCTCCAATCAACAATCGCTCTATGACTTACTCAGTTACAGATCGCATCGCGCTGGCTTCAGAATATATACTGATGCCTGGAGACACTCAGACACTCCATGCATGTGGTACAATCTCTGATGCGTATCTCACGGTTTGTTTCTCGAACTTTGTCAGTCGAAACCCAGGAGAGACAGCATACCCCTTAAGCTGATCCGATACCGTCAGAGGTACAATGAGCGGCTTAGCCAACCAAACTCAGATAAATTACATCATTCGCTTGAGTGTTCACGCCAGCAGGTAGCGGCAAGTGATCATTTATCCTCATTATAATTCAGAAGTGATGGTCTTCATGGATCAGTGTGGCGCAACGTCTCATGTAAAATACTAGTTATCTCAGGCCAAAAGGCTTGAACTCCCCTGCATGCTTTGACACCGCTGTACGAACAGCCGACTGGGTCACACGTGGGTCACACCACACCTTTCCAAAGCTTGCTCAGGCATCATCAGAAAGCCACCATTGAGTTGACTAACCTTAAAAGTCGAATCTGCCTTATCAGAGGACGTAGTGCCTGTTTTCAAAAGTGCAGGTATTGAGCTGTTTACGTGAGTAAAGCCACTTATGTCAGGGATGGTCGACTAGTCAGCTCAGCTAATCAACCCTACTGGCATATGACTAACTGGGGTTCATTGAATGATGCTGGTTGAGAATAGAACATCCTTGTGTAATCAATAGCAACTCTATACAACGCGCTAATGACACATAGTAGCAGCGATTCGTTCGTGACACATAAAATGCGAGCAGTTAAGATCAGCGCTCAAGACAATATGATAAAACTCTGAGCTCTGCTACCATTATTCTGATTATTAGAGAATATAAATGGCCAGTTAGCTATCTCTCATAGAGTCTCGCCTCCATTAGATAAGAGTCTCGCTCCCATCTCGTGAATTGCTAAGATATAGGGTTACTTTGGCTTCTATTGAAAATGATAACGATACTTTGTTCGAGACTGGCCCACTCATTCAGAAAGTGTGAGGCTTACCAGAACAAGCTGGAGCTTATCGTCTAAACTTATCATACTGCATGATACCCATTCTGCTTGGTATCAAATTTAGCTTGTTCCCTCGACTCTCCATTTAAATAATACTCAGTTGGGTTTGATCAAATGCTTTCTCCAGGATGTAGCTGGCTATAGATAGCTTGATGCAATCCCACCCTCTTGCTTGTAATAAAGCATCTGCGCTTTTTTACATGCCACTCATAGCTGATTGAGAATGAAGTTTCTTCGTCGTATATGGCGTGAAAATGCCACGTTGGCTTACCTGCTCCTAGCCTCAAGGTGACTCTGTGCAAGGCACTTTGTGGGTTTATTTCCAGTAACAGGAGCAGAAGCACCAGTTTCGAATTGGGAGGATTCGTATAGATCATACCCCATATAAAGTAGATTAATAGACGACAGCGCTGATCATCCTGCTAAGCCCGTTAACTTCCATTGGCGACTTCGCCCAAAATTCACAAAGCTAAATCCAAGATAGTTCAACTAGTTTCCTGGACTGCCTGGAGCTATAATATGTAGCCACCGCGCCCTCCTGACAAACACCCCTCACTTGACTAGGTCCAAGTCATCTAATTTTCTCACTAACATAAAGAGTCTTTAATGGGCTTGTCAGTCAGTGCACGCGTCAGCACGCCTTGAGCTCGACCCAGACTGGAAGGGGGTATTTACTGAGCAGCTGAACCACTAGATGCTAGTCTGGTTCGACCGATCATAAACAGAGTGTTGCTAGTACTTGAAGTAAGTTTAGAGAAATTCTTGCTCAAAAATCTCTTCAAAAAGCAAATTTGTAGCTTGAGGATGATAAGTCTAGCGTAATGATCAACACGGTAATAAGTATATAGGACCAGAGGCGGAACTCATTACATAGGTTAAGCCATACTTTCGCGAAGAGACTTAGCAGCTTACTAGATTTTAATGCCCCTTACGGGTGTGGCTTAAGACCAGGCTTTTATACACATATTTTAACAGGATTCAGTGCGTCTAAGCCGGTGTTCTTGTAAGTATTGGTGACATAGATTCTGCGACGCGAATGGACAAAGGTCACTAAGGTAAAACTTTAAGTTAGTCGTGATAAGGCCCATGAACAGTTTGTGGGCCTGTGAGGATTTTAAAGCACCACCATAGTCGATCAATAGAGTCGATATCTAAAGAGGGAAGCGTGCGATAGACCCAGACAATACTATGTGAATGCTTGGTCCAAGACTGGGAGGCGATCTTGAGCCCTACCTGTCAAGGCTCACCGAATCCCAGCGACTTTACCTCTTAGTAATCTCCAAGATAGAGTCCTCCAATATATCAAGGGATTTGTATCGCTCCAGTTCTTTTTGGATTGACAGAGCCTTGGTGCGATATGATGGATTGCTGAGAACCTCTTTCACAGCGTCTCGAACTTGCGCCGGCTTCGCTTCAGCGGTCTGAAGATCGAAACCGACTCCTGCCCACGATGCACGAACAGCGACAGCGGGCTTGTCCACCAGCATCCCTCCGCCTATAATGACAGGGACCCCGTGACTCAGGCTGTGCTGGAGGCCACCATACCCTCCATTATAGATGAAAACTGCCGCATGGGGTAAGAGCTCGTCGTAAGGGATGTAGTCAATAATCCGAGCGTTCGTGGGAACGGAAACTTCCTGAGGTAGCTTGGAACCCTTGACGCCTAGAACGCCTACTACAAGTGTATCTGGGTCATCTTCAAACGCTGCAAGCGTAGGTATCAGAAGATCTTTATAATTGATCGCAGCTGTTCCTTGAGAAACAACTATGACACGCTTGGCTCCCTTGAGATCTGACCACCAATCCGGAAGCTGTAATGACCTCTGTGCGACATTAGATGAGACGTGTGGTGCACTGCCAGCAAATTTGAAGCCTTTGGGTGGATTTTTCAGTATGAACTCCAGCGACGGAGGGCATAGTTGTAGAAACTGGTCAGGGCTTCCATAGATGTGTTCTAATAGAAATTCAGGCTCTTTGGTGGCTCCTAATTGCTTCATTATTTCCCTTTCAGTGTTCGTTCCAGGTTCAAATACCTTCGCCCTTACTAGCTGATCAATCATTGGGTCCATGCTGGGGACTCCAGATTCTTTTTCCGAAGGCAGCATGCACGGGATTGTGCCTAGCGCTATCACGCCTGCCGGTTTCAGCCCAGGTGCTCCCAAGGTTACCGGGTGACTGCCGAGAAACATAGTCTCACCAATTAGTACTGCTTCGGACCCTTTTGCTTCGACTTGAGCTAAAGCTCGCTGAACTGCATCATACTGCTCCGGGATAACTTTAACAAAAATCTCTTGAATTGAGTAGCCGGTTTGCTCTAAACCAGGTTCTATTTTGAGCAATTCCGGTGCGACCTCAGGAAGGGTCGACTCTGTATAGTCAGCTCGTCCACGCAGAGGCACAAATTCGCAACCAGCTTTAATAACTTTGTCTTTGAAAGCCTGCCCAGTCACGAAAATGACCTTGTAACCACGACTAATTAGACCCTCTACGAGACTGAGCACTGGCCCTACGTGGCCAGCCAAAGGACATGCACCTGCGACGATTACGGGTTTCTTGACCGCAGACATAAAGATAGTTTATTCTTTGGCATGAAGCGCGACGGGATTTAAATACTAATGTGCAACAACCCTGGACCTGTTGGGCAGGGGTAGCACAAATTACCGCGAGGGCTTTAGATATCTTTTACGTTGACTAAAGACTCTATATTACACCTTGGCTGTAATTTTGCCTATTTCATGAAAACTTATTATCTTTCACCAATCTTTACAGATTTCATTGCGTTCTTGAGGCTGCGAACACTATCTTGCTGAAGCCGTAAATCGAATTCCCGCGGCCCTTGCATATTTGGCTGCAATCTGCCCTGAGCATGACTACCCTGACGCAACCTGTACTGACCCGTGCGCGAGCTGTGCAACCCCTTGCCCTAATTGGCTACATTTTTCCGTAAGTTGCAGATAAGGGAGGGTATAGTACCACAGGGTCGGTAAGTTCAACTTTGCATCATGTCGGATGGTTCAGTTGTCGAAGAGCGTGAGAAACAGCTTAAGACTGCGGAAGCACTGTTAGAGGAGAAATTGAGGAATCTAGAGGTTGAGGAAGCGTCAATACTGCGAGCTCAACTGCAGCTTCACAAGCCGAGGACAAGTTTTCTGTCTCTGTTCAGGTTCTCAACGCCGAAAGACACGATTCTTGAAGTAGTGGCAATCTTCTTTGCTGCGGTTCATGGAGCTGCCCTCCCGATGTTCACCCTTGTAGTTGGTGCAATCTTCAATACATTTCGTGACTTTGTAGCCGACGGCTATGGTGGCGGGGACTATCAGCATAAGATCAATCATCTGTCCCTATATTTCGTTTATATTGGTATAGGGATGCTGGTCAGTGCCTTCCTCGAGAGCTTTATTTTGACCGATAGAGGCGAAGTCCTCGCAGGAAGATACCGCAAGCACTATTTGAGTGCCGTCATACGCCAAAATATAGCCTTCTACGACAAATTGGGCGGGGGCGAGGTTACAACAAGGATGATAAATGATACCAATGCCATTCAAGAAGCTATCAGTGAAAAACTAGGGAATGTCATTCAAGGTGTCGCGTCCTTCGTTGCAGCCACTGTCATCAGTTTTGCTTCCCAATGGAAGCTGGCTTGCATACTTCTGAGCGCAGTGGGCTTCATCACCATTAGTATGGGCACAGGAGCTGGCTTCATGGTCAAATATCAGGCTCAATCTGATCAGGTTTACTCACAAGCAGGTGCGACTGTTGCGGAAGAGGCACTTAGCGCAGTCAGAACAACCATTGCTTTTGGGGCTCAACCGCAATTAGCCGAGAAGTTTGAGAAAGTCTTAGACAGAGCCATGTTTTTCTCCAAAAGAAGCAGCATCGCTCTGGGGTTCATGCTTGCCTGCATTTGGGCCAGCGTTTTCTGGGTCTATGCTCTAGCTTTGTGGCAAGGTTCGCGGGAAATTGTCAGTGGAGAGGCAGACATTGGAAAGATTATCGTCGTCATCACAGCAATGCTTCTAGGAAGCTTTCAGCTGGGGAACATAGCTCCGAATGTTCGCTTTCTTGTTAAAGGAATAACTTCTGCTGCGATCTTGAATGAAGCTATTGACCGAGTCCCAGTAATCGATGGCCAGTCTGAAGACGAGGGCAGCAAAATCGATAATTTGAGAGGCCACATTCAATTTAAGAATATTCGCTTCCGGTATCCGAGCCGACCAGATGTTTTAGTGCTACCAAACATGTCTCTTGATGTCCCCGCGGGTCAAACTGTAGCCCTGGTTGGTGCTTCGGGCTCCGGAAAGTCAACTATTGTCGGGATACTAGAGAGATTCTACCTACCGCTTTCTGGAAGTGTGACTTTGGATGGACATGAGATTCAGAATCTTAACACGAGGTGGTTGCGCCAACAAATTGGCTTCGTTCAGCAGGAGCCGACACTGTTCGCTGAGTCTATTTACGACAACATTTGCTATGGACTCATTGGAACTGAGCTAGAGTATGCTGACCAGATTTCAAAAAGAAAGAAAGTCATTGAAGCCTGCAAAAATGCTAACGCATGGAAATTTATCCAAGAGCTATCAGAAGGTCTCGACACTAATGTTGGTGACCGGGGATTTCTTCTCAGCGGTGGACAAAAGCAGCGTATAGCTATAGCACGTGCGATTGTGTCCGACCCAAAGATTCTTCTCTTGGATGAAGCTACTTCAGCATTAGACACAAAGTCCGAAGGTGTCGTTCAGGATGCTCTGGACCGTGCTGCTCAGGGTCGTACAACTATCGTCATAGCGCACCGTCTCTCAACAGTCAAAGATGCGAACAAGATAGTTGTGATGTCTAAAGGAGCTGTCGTTGAGGAGGGAACACATAGTGAGCTTCTGCGGCTCAACGGCATCTACAAAACGCTGGTGGAAGCACAGCAAGTCTCTAAGGTTCGAGAGGTTGAAGAGCCGAGCTATGCTCTCGAAGAGGTCAATGTAGAGCCTGTGCCCGAGACTGCTATCGAAAAGCTCGGTACGGACAGGGTCAGTGTTTCAAGTTTAGAAAGTGTGACTAGCTGCAAAACACGCCCCCCTGAGTATCAAGAATGTGACATACCAGGGATTAGGGACCCACCCCATAGTACGATGGGGCGACATGTAAAGGTACTTTGGGCCCTCAACCGAAAAGAATGGGCCTACATTCTCGTGGGAAGCTTAGCGGCAATCATCATGGGCTACTGTTATCCAGCTATGGCCATAATTACGGGCCAGACAACCGGTAGCATGGTACTTCCGCCCAGCCAGTATAAGAAAATGAGAGAGGTTGTGAACTTTTACGGCTGGTGGTACTTCTTTGTTGGTTGCATTTCCTTTATTGCGGCTTTGGTAACAATAGTTGCACTTTCGCTAGCATCTGACAAGCTTGTCCGAACTATTCGGCTTAGTCTTTTTCGTCAGCTCATGCGCATGGATGTTGCCTTCTTTGACCACAAATCGAACTCTCCAGGCGCATTGACTTCTGTGTTAGCTAAAGAAGCTAAAGCTATTGAAGGTCTAAGTGGTGCAACCTTGGGACAGATCCAACAGAGCCTCGTTACGTTGATTGGTGGGATTGTAACAGGAATACCATTCAATTGGCGCATTGGACTTGTGGCTACCTCTGTGGTTCCTGTCATGCTCGCATGTGGTTTTGTGAGAGTTTGGGTACTTAGTCAGCTTTCGGACAGAGCGCGTCAAATATATGAGCGAAGTGGATCCATGGCCTCTGAGTACACAAGCGCAGTCCGGACTGTTCAATCTCTCACTCGGGAGAATGATGTTATGGAACTCTATTCACGTACTGTCGATCACCAGGTTGATAGCTCTCGACCGAAGGTCGCTCGCTCCTCGATATATTACGCGCTCTCTGAGGGACTGACTCCCTGGGTAGTCGCCCTGGTATTTTGGTGGGGAAGTTCTGTGCTTGGGCGAGGTCAAGCAACCGTAGCCCAGTACATGACGGTATTTATGGCGATCATAACCGGATCTCAGGCTGCAGGTCAAATATTCAGCTATGCGCCCAACATGAGCGCTGCTAAAGACGCTGCTCGCAACGTGTATCGTGTGCTGAGCGCAAAACCTATCATCGACACGTGGAGCAAAGATGGCCATATACCGAATGAGGATGAAGTCAGAGGAGATATTGAGTTTCACCACGTTAATTTTCGGTATCCAACTCGCCCTCAAGTCCCGGTGCTGCAGGACCTCAATTTGACGGTTAAGAAGGGACAATATATCGCCCTGGTCGGCGCCTCTGGATGTGGAAAATCGACGACTATTGGCTTAATTGAGAGGTTTTACGACTCAATTGGTGGTAAAGTCCTCTTTGATGGGCGAGATGTCAGAGATTACAATGTATCTTCATTGAGGTCACATATAGCATTGGTGCAACAAGAACCAATGCTTTATTCGGGCAGCATCAAGGAGAACATTGTCATGGGTTGGGCAGGCCCAAGCTCGAATTTGACTCAAGAAATGATCGAAAGTGCTGCCAAGAAAGCAAACATTCACGATTTCATCATGTCCCTTCCAGATGGGTATGATACAGTCACTGGCTCTAGAGGATCCATGTTGTCAGGAGGGCAAAAGCAACGAATCGCTATTGCAAGAGCCCTTATACGCAATCCGAAGGTCCTACTGCTTGATGAGGCCACGTCAGCTCTAGACTCTGAGTCTGAAAAGGTCGTACAAGAGGCCTTAGATGCTGCTGTTAAGGGTCGGACGACAATCGCAGTAGCTCATCGACTTTCCACAATCCAAAAAGCTGACATCATATACGTTTTTTCCGCCGGAAAAATTGTTGAGCAGGGTGATCATTACACGCTCCTGTCTATGAACGGATGGTATGCCGAGCTGGTGAAACTTCAGGGATTAGAGCAAATCTAGAATTATAGCATCCTTGTACACTTAGCTTCGAAATTACAAATAAAGCTAGTTTTATCGGTTTTTAGATTGTGTTAGCTGCACTTTCTCGAGGCCATTGCGAGTAGGCTCAGCAGTCCAAAAACGCTCTTCGAACTTCCACTTCGCTTAGCTGATTGCGTGAATGATTTCATGACTAAAGGATCGCGCGACGGACATTGTTGGTCCTCGGTCAACCTGCTCCTTTCCGGTATCGGTCTTTGTGGAAATCCAATCTTAAGTTGCATAAGACTAGTAGGTTTCTGCATTCTTGTCAGCACGTGATGCGTTATGCAACCTGTCCATCTGCATCGGGAAATAATCACGTGTCGATGGTAGAGGAGACTTAGGTGATTGAGAGCTGGCTCACTTCGATTCCAGAGCCACATGAAGAGCACAACAGGTAGAGTTAACGCGAACGTTCCTCGTACTGAAGTGGATACTGCTCTGCTGGAGTGGGCGCGTGCTAACTTGAGAGGCATACCTGATGATGACAATTACTCCAAGATGATTTCGGGCATTCCCTATGACACTTTTAACCCGACTTATCTAGCTCGTGGAATGATCACAGCAGACAGAGTACGAGAGTACTGTAGCTTGAAGCCAGACAGCTACGATTTCCGTTCTATGGAAGTCGTCTTCGAGCGCAAAATCAAGATCTTGAAGGAGATCTTCGGCCATACCGACGAATTTCTGTGGCTTTCCGCCCCTTTCTCAGTCGATTTTGGCTTCAACGTAAGTGTTGGCAAGAACTTTTATGCCAACTTCAATGCTTGTTTTCTCGATTCAGCACCGATAATTATTGGTGATGATGTGATCGTCGGGCCAAATGCAACATTTGTGACGGCCACACATCTCGTAGATCCGGATGAACGGAAGGACAAGAAGTACACCTTTGCAGTTCCAATCCGAGTCGAGGACAACGTGTGGATCGGTGCAAACGTTGTCATCCTTGCTGGTGTTACAGTAGGTTCTGGCTCAACAATTGCCGCAGGTGCGGTTGTTCGTGAAAACGTCCCACCTCGGTCAGTTGTCGGAGGCGTTCCAGCCAAGGTTCTCAAGCAATTCACATTGGATGAGCACGGAACGCGCGACTCATCGAGCTTGGGATTTCCTTTGCCTAGCGGTGCGAAGTCCGGAGCTCTGATTCCTTCAGAGGTCGTCAATTAAGTAAGTGGTCAGGTTTACAGATTTAGGAATGTTCTAATCTTAGGAATGTTCTAGTTCAGAGGATACCCTCATCTCACATTAAGTATTCTGTCTAGTGATCGTGTAGCACATTTCATGAGACTTTATGAAAAAAATATACTTCACTTACTTACTCAAACTGTTAACTGATTTATACCAAATAGGGACCTCGCAGTCTTATGAGCTACACAGTCTAGACTGATGCAATAGCCACCGTGGGCTTTCCATCGACCAGTAAGTCCTCGGTCTCCTCATCACTCTTCGTAGAGAGACCAAAGTCGCGGCTAGACATCTCAAGAACTGTCTCTTCAAGAATGTCAAGCGAGTTGTGCTCCTCAAGCTCCCTTTGAACCTTCTTTGAAGACTCCTGGAAGCTCAACTCGTCCAAGATACGAACGATAGCCGCCTTGACTGTCTCTGGCGACGGTACACCTGTCTTCAAGTCGATTGCTACGCCCGCGGCTTCGGCACGAGCCGCTACCATCGGTTTATCCTCTGAGTCTCCAGCAATGATCACAGGTACCGAGTGAGAGAGACTGTGCTGCAGTCCTCCGTATCCTCCATTGTAAACGAAAACATCTGCGTGAGGAAGAATTGCATCGTAATACAGATAGTCAACGACTCTTGCATTAGAGGGAACTGTGAAGTCATCGGGAAGCTTTGCTCCTCTACGGCCAAGAATAGCAACAACGAGGATGTCTGGGTCTTCGCGTAGACACTCGAGGGTGGGCATAATCAAATTGTCATAGCTGACAGCAAAGGTGCCCTGAGTCACCACAACAACACGCTTGGCGCCGGTGACGTCAGACCACCAGACTGGAGGCTGAAACTTGTGACGATGTCCCGGAGCAGGGCCAGCAAAACGAACAGTTTCCGGCATATCTGTACGAGGGAATTCCAGAGACGGAGGGCATAGCTGAAGGAACTTATCTGCGTGCAAGTAACCATGTTCCCAAATGAAACGCGGCTCCTCCAGTGCACCCAGCTCCTTGCAAATTGCTTTGTGTTTGGCATAAGCTTTAGCGAAAATCTGGTGTTCAAGTGCATGATTGATTGCAAGCTTCTTAGCGTGTGCCTCCGGACTGTGATCATTGTCGAGGCCCAAGGTGTGTGTGCTTCGCAACAGAAGTGGAAGAACTCCGAGGCATATCCACCCTGCAGGTCTCAATCCAGGAGCTCCCAGCTGAACAACGTGCGCTCCAAAAAAGAGCACCTCAGTCACCAGAATCACAGGGCGACCACTTGTGCTGAGTTTCTTGAAACCTCGCTGAAGTGCCTCGAACTGCTCCGGAATTGTGGCTACCATCATGTGCTCAACATCCAACACCGTTCGTTCGAAGCAAGGAGCAAGTTCTTTGCGACCTGGGACAAGATCTTCCATCGTAACGTCATCGAAGTCCGCGCGGCCTTCCAAGGGCACAAAATCCGCACCCGCGGCCCTAACTTTCTCTTCAAAAGCTCTGCCAGTTATCAGTGTGACATCGTACCCGCGGTCAGTAAGACCGTGAACAAGGCTGATTACAGGCATGACATGTCCCGATAAGGGCAAGGCTGCGAACAGAAGTGCTGGCTTAGCTGATGTCGACGAAGTCATCGTTAATGAGTACTTTACTGTAAAGAGAGTGTACTTTTTGTGATTGAGCCAAAAGCGCCGTTCAAATAGTCCCTAGGGTCTGGGTGACTCGAACGGTTACGGAAAATTGCTACGCAAAACGTGCGTACTCTCTCGGATTAGGGATAGGGTTGAATCTCCGGAATAAAACCTATCTCAAAGATTTAGTCCATCAATTGATGAGTATAGAGTTGTGTATAAGTCATAAAGTACACGCCCCATAGGCTCGGTGGTAGCGTTGTACCAGCATAGTTCCGCTTATTCCCTGTTGGATGTTTGTCGAAGGTGGCTCCATTCGCGTGTTGTAGACCAGCGTGCGCATAAATGCATGTGACTGAGTTCAGCTTGCATGCGGCAAGGGTTACGTAATTAAATGGGCACGGATATATGCAACCTGTTTCGTACGGAGAAAGAGACTTACAATAAGTAGGGCCCACAAACAGGTGAACCAATACAAGCCGACGAAATTCATGTTTCTCATTCAACTTTCAATTTTACTACTAGCTTGCCTCACGGCCTACCTGTTTCTTCATGAATTCGTATGGCTTTTCTGGTATCGGCACGCAGCCAAACGTCTAAAGTTGTCAGTTCCTCACTATGTTGAGTCTTACTTTCCACTTGGAATTGGAAGAATCATCGAAATGCTCAAGCTGGCTAAGCGATATGAGTTGCTTGAAGTAACGACGAAAGAGAGGTTCGAGAAGATCAAATATCGTACATCGCTGCGTCAGACACCCTTACACTATCAGATTTTCACCATTGAGCCAGAAAACTTGAAGACAGTACTTGCGACTAGCTTCTCCGACTATAGTCTGGGAATTCGATCCCGCCAACTGGGTCCTGTATTCGGGTACGGGATCTTTACCATGAGTGGTGCAGGTTGGAAGCATTCGAGGGCTCTGCTTCGTCCTCAGTTTTCGCGAGAGCAAATAGGTCGTGTTGATCAGATCTCAAAGCACGCTAGTACGCTGATAAAAATGATCGAGAAACAACAATCGGAACACGAGAGTATTGACATCCAAAAGTACTTCCACTTGCTCACAATGGATACGGCAACTGAGTTTCTTTTTGGCAAGTCCATCGAGAGTCTTGACCCTGAGAGACAGGCCAGTATTGTGACTCGATCAGGCGAAACTATGACTGCTGAGGACTTTGTCAGCTCTTACACGTTCTTGAATGGATACGCTTTTAAAAGAGCGGTCATGAACAAACTCTACTGGTGCTTGAATTCTGAAGAGTTCAAACTACACCGCCGGCGTGCTCAAGCTTTTATCGATTATTACGTCGATCTGGCGCTAGAAGCTACTTCGGAGGGACAAACTGAGAAGCAAGACCAGGAAAGCCAGAACGGAACATACACATTTGCATTGGAACTCGCAAAGGTAACTAGGGATCCTGTTGCTATTCGTGACCAGATCTTCAATCTAATCATTGCGGGACGTGACTCGACTGCCGCTACCTTAAGCTTTGCCATTTTTCACTTGGCTAATGACCCGGAGAGATTCCGCAAGCTAAGAGATGAGGTGACCGGGCTATTTGGCGTGGGTGGCGAGGCTTGCAGCATCACTTTCGAGTCTTTGAAACAAGCAACTTATCTGAAACATTTTATCAACGAGACCTTGCGGCTCTCTCCTATTGTTCCGATCAATTTCAGGGAGGCAATTAAAGACACAATTCTTCCAACGGGTGGGGGCGTGGATGGAGACCAGCCTGTGTTTGTCCCCAAAGGAACAACAGTCCATTACTCAGTCTTTATGATGCACCGAGACCCTGCTATATGGGGTACTGATGCTGACAAGTTTAATCCTGAGCGCTGGGAAGGTCTGAAGCTTGATAGTTTGTGGGCATTTCTCCCATTTAACGGTGGTCCTCGCATCTGCCTTGGTCAGCAATTTGCCTTGACAGAGATCTCGCTGACTCTAGCTCGCCTACTGCAGCAGTACTCAGCCATCGAGAAAGGCCCAGATTTCCCCGAAGAGCCCAGGTTTCTTCAGTCTTTGACTTTGATGAACGCGCCGCCAGGTGTGCCGGTTCGCTTTAAGTGACACGTGAATATTCTGCACACACTAAGTGATTGGTGGGAACCGCACCAGGAAGATGGTCTTTGCGCATCATTTGTGGTTGTTGGTGCACCTACGCGCTCAAATTACATCAAATTACATAAGAGGACTCAGCCCTTAAATACGCTTAGAGCCCCGTCTGAGTCCGACTAGGTACATGAAGCCGAACCATCTGAACAGTTTATGTTCTGACCAGCTTCTTGCTTTGTACGTGTAGAACTCCTTTGACTAGAATAGTAATATGAATCCAAGTTTCTTTGGATCGGATACACGCACAAAGATTCATTCTCCATGCCAAAGTCTGCATTCAAAATTTTGGTTGAGATGCCTCAGTGCTTCGTCGGCTCTAAGTATAACTTCTGATAGCACTGCTATATTCCCCTAAATCTACCCCACACACGGTAACAATGTTGTATAAACTTAATAAAACTGTCCTGTGCGCTACAACAACTGCGATGCTACCTCCGTGTATAGCATTATATGCTAGTCGCGATGAGGTGATGACAGCTCTAAGTGTAGTTGTTTTGGTTGACCATCTACGATCAGATCTAAGAAAACATGAAGTGCTACCGAATTCGACTAGCTTTTCTTCAATTGTGACAGAAGCTGACTTACAGAGGTCTACTGTACTTATAGCAAAAGGATGCGGGCGTTAGGCTTTTCATTCCTAAGAATTGCGCATGTTGATACAAACGAAAATCAAAAAGTGACTTTACAGGCAAAGTCGTCCTTCAATAACACTGACGTCACAAGATCCATGCCAGTATATTGCATGTCTTGTTCAACGACGAGCTCTGGTCTTCAGACGAGCTCTGGTCTTTAGAAAATTCTCACGGATTAATATCACACGTCAAGGTATTCGTGAGAAATTGAGGGTGCCCGGTTAGGTGAACACCACACTCACTTAATCTTTGAAGTTACAGACTTGGTTATAAAGTTACTAGCCCAAGCTCTTAAACCTGTCCTTGGATTAGGCGCAGTCATGTATGGGAAGACCTAATGATTTCTCAGAAATCAATACTGCGGTGGTAGACGCGGCGCCGATGTACATTGAGGACTTTGAGTTCGCCATAGAGCGCAACACTTATGGCATATTGCACATTGTTTTGGTCGGGCCCCATTTTTAGTCTGCGGCGGCTTAGTACACCTTTACTACAAGGTTGCCTTCGATGTCTTTCACCCTGGGCTTCATCTGGGCGAGAGGCTGTTTGGCGGGACTATCTCATACAAACGTCGGGGCATCGCTTAACGCATCATTGAAAACGACGAAGTGAGGACGGGAGTAAGTGGCTAGTCGTCGTAACTCGTCCCCGATAGACAACAACAGGATTGCAGCATACGTTTGGGTTTGATTGAATCCAAAACGAAAATTGAACTCGAGTGATAATTATACCCCTTATACTTGCATGTATCATGGTCTTAGGTATTCCGGTGAGCCAACTTTTTACCTCGCAGAATTACTGCCACATACTAAAGAGAGATTACATTGGAAGATCAAGGATCATACTGAGCTTGAGGTGTGAATAAAATCTGATACCAGACATTCCTAGAACTATGTTAGCTCTTAGTATTTACACAGGATTACAAGATGACATGTCGGATGGAACGTGGGGCGAAGGGGCTGGTATTGTTGCTCGTAGCCTTGAGACCCCTGTTCGCAAGATGGACTCCGAGGCCGCTGATACCCAAAAGCCTCATCTAAACCCGATCGCAGCATCTTGAAAGCGGTTCCACAGTAATAATCAACTCTTTTGACTTGTTCACTTTATAAATTAGAAAACAGGTTGCGGAGAGCGGCTGGAGACGAAAGAACATTGTTTTGATCTACGACCATGGCTTCACCCTCTAAAGCACTGTGGCTTCACATAAAGCAGAAGTTGGTGGATACGGGAGAAAAACAAGATGCATATGAGGCAGGGCTAAGAATTACATGACAGGTCACTTTGAGGAATTCCCGAGACCCTTCTGCATTACTTAGAACTTTTCTCCATCTTCAAGCATCCCGAGCGGCCATATTTGGCAGTGTGTGTTATAGGATGTTCCGGGGAATTGTGGAAGGTACCGCAATGCATTGACAGCGAAGTACGCCTCAAGCTTTGTGGGACTTACGCCTATGGAGAGGCCCTCAGCCATTAACGAGTGATACGTCATACAGATGATTTGAAAGGCGGGGGGAGCCGCGTGAAAGGCCCGAGAGAGCCGCGTCGATTTATATATTTGGCATGCGCCAACACACAAATAACTTTCCTTTATTATTGGCCAATTGTATATGAAGACGAGCTTAGCGACTAAGTATGATCAATGTGAGCAGGCTAGTAGTCTGCACTGCACAGTGTCAGCTTGCGTCTTAGCTGCGTCCATGTCGCTAAGACGGGAGTTCGGCCTACTCAGTGGTTGAAGAAGATATTTTACATGACCAAGCTAGCGATTGTGTACACGTGATGGACCTCTACTGTTGGGAGGATCCGTGACTGAGGTAGCCTCTACTAATAGTGTTACGTGATACTATGTAATTATTATCTGGTTTCCAACTATCTAATGGCTGGTCAAGCTAGGTCCTAAGCCCAAACTACAGACACAAGCTTAGTAGCCGAGGCCTATAGCCCGTCTTTACCCTCGGGGACCACCGCTTACCTCGACAAAAAGCCCGAGGGGCGTTGGTCACCGAATGTCATGAGGTACGAACTGGCTTCAATAACGAATCTGGGTCATGTAAATAAATCTTACACTTCAGCGTGTCTCCACGCACCTCTCACGTACCCCTTGGGCATAGGTACGGTCAAGCGCTTACCTGGAGCTGTGTATCGCTGTCTTGTACCTAGGTAGAAAATGTTCAGTCAACGATCCTTGAGTTCAGCAAGTCAGGCCATAACTCAAAGTGAGAGCAACAAACAAAGTACTACCGGAAGATGAGGCGACGTTCGAAAATGAATCTACTCAAGAGCTTGTCGGGCAATGCGGGGAGTGTGGCAGCTCAGACTACGCCTGCGCAACTGTGTGTTCAACTTCTTTATAGAAGCATCGTTTGTAGCGTAGTCTGGAGCATACGGTTTTAGATATGCAAGATGGTTGAACATTGATTTGGTGGAGCTGTTTGGCCACCGCGAGCGGTTTATTTGAGCGGTTGGATATGCTCGACAAACTCATCATCAGATGAGTCGGTGTGATAATTCGATCTGTTTCCCTCGCGATCTCCTTGGTCGTTTTTCCAAAATGTAGCTAATCGAGCTATTCTCAAATCGAACTCTCTCGAAAATTCTTCAGCCTTGTCGTTCGTCTTCTCTAGCCACCTAACCGCGGTATCAAACGCGTCACCTAAACCCTGAATCCAATCTGACCGGAATTTCCAGTCAATGATCGGTTGTCTATTCTGAGGCAGCTTGACCAGACGTTGCTGCGCCCAGCCATCTTTATCGTAAAAAGTCTCAGAGTCTATGTCGTAAGCCCTCAACCAGGGCCAGAGAAGAAATGCAAAGAGATAATACAAAGCACCCACTCCGAAGAGCCCCAAGCCAGCCACACAATGAATGAAGTAAGGAAGATCTTTGTACTGGTTTTGACTACCATGGCTCGGAGGGATAAATGGTGCAATTATCAAATAAAGGTTACCAAAGAAAAAGAATAGCGCGACAGGAAGGGTGGCGCGAAAACTTGGTTTCCAAGATGGATAATGTGAGCGCCTCACGTAAATTATTGAGAGCGCAAGCCCGACGAACGCATTCACTAACGACATAGGAAACGTCGAAAGATTGGAGGTAAAACGAAAGGCATCGCCTGGTGGTGGAGCCAGAAGAATAATAAGCGTCATGCCATATTGTTCTAGTAGTGCGAGTGCAGGCGTATGAAAAGGTCTCATCGAAGACCAAAGTCCACTCAACGGGAGAATTGAGCTACGACCCAGCTCCTGGATGATCCTTGCTTGGCCATACGTTACCACAATTACGTTTCCAAGGGCACTCAGCGCCACGAATGTCGATAGTGCGGTTTTTCCTTTCGTTCCCCAGACGATCTCGAAAAAGTCAGCGGCCAATATGACCCCAGAGCTTTTGATCTTCTCAAAAGGAACGACGCCAAGGTAGCTGATGTTTGCCAGCATGTAGAGGACGGCGACGGTCACAAAGCCAACAGGAGCTGCAATTTTGACTACTTTCTGCGGATCCTTAGCCTCTCCTAAAGCGTAATTGGCGTTCGAGTATCCGAAAAAGCTGAAGATCACTGAATAAAGTGCAGTCACAACCCCATATCCCGTTGAATCACCATGAAAACTATGGCTCAGATTATGGGTTGGCTCACTATTTCCGCCACCGGCCCAATATACCCACCCAATGATGATGATCATAAGAAGAACAATCATTTTGAAGATCCCTAATACGTTGCCTAGTCTCAAGGCCCAGTTGGGCGCCAGAATATGGATGAAAGTAGCAAAAGAGAGGCATGCAAAGCCTATCAATCGCTGATTCCACCGCTCAACTTTAAGTCCTGCGGCGGTGAGTATATAGGTTCCAAAGGCAGTTGAGTTGGATGCCGAGCTTCCAAGCAGAAACACGTACATAGAATACGTCGCGAGAACAAAAAACCTAGGCTTGCGGAACACGTGCTCAAGATAGTTCTTCTCACCACCGTTCTTTGGAATTTGCAGGCCAAACTCCATGTAAACAAGAAGCCCGGCGAACGAGATGAGTGTTCCAATCAACCACAAGACCAATGCCATTCCAGGGCTCCCAGCTTGAGCAAAGATAGTACCAGGGGTAGCGAAAATGCCAGTACCCACTAACTTATTGACAATCAAAAAGATGGCGGAAACTAAGCCGACCCTGCGGTGGGACGCCTTGGCACCAGAAGAGAGCTCGAGGCGTTCTACAATTTTAATTTCATCTGACATTGGTCAGAGCGTTCTTCGTAAGCTCCAAAGACCTATGAACCACATAAATTGTAAGACCACACAGTTTCTTTAAGAATCTACAGTTCATTATGAGCACGCAATTTTACTATCATATAAGAACATCCTCTACAGGCACGTGACATTGCGCACCTTTCTATAACGCCTTTGTCATGGCGATCACGCTGACCACAACGTCTTTCCTGCCTGACCATTGCATCCTGATTTAGCCTAGGACTGTGTATACCAGAGCTTCTCTACCATTGCAGATCAAGAGAAGCCTAATATTATCAAGTGGTATGTTCGTCGACGAATCCTAAAAGGTACCTAGGTACTTCTCAAGTCGGAGCTGAAAACACAAGCTGGTAACATTCATAAAAAGGCGCAAAACGCCTAGACAATGAGGGCTTCGTACACCAACGTGTAAGACAGTTTACTCAATATCACGTGTTCCCATATAATTCGAAGCGCACGTCTACCGTTGTCCGAAGCGAGCATACATGCGCCTAGGTCGCCCAAGGGGCTTAGAACGACTACATAGCAGGGCTGTACACATCTGTGCGATGTAGTCTGGCTAGAATTGCTCAGCCTCATCGGATGTAAGTTCAATAGCAACATCCGTAGCTGTTGTGACTCGCAGATACACTCGCGATCGACCAGACGTAGTTAACTCTCACTCATAAAAATGAATATTGATGGGTCACTGGTCCTCTAGGTTTTTCGATTCTCTAAGCCAGATGTGTTACCTGCGAGTTCAGACCTCAAAACTCCTATCATACTAAGTGTGCGTAGCCTATATATGTGGCTTGACCAAGCTGAGGCTTGGCGTAGTCATAATTCGAGTAGTCTGTATCTGGGTTTTCCAGGTATAAAACTGGTTGGAACAACTTGGATGTAAGCCTTGACCAAATTTGCCCAGTCAACTGCGGACCCACATTTACAGCTCCCTATCCTGTATATCATCACTCGGCGCGAAAGCAATCAAATTGCTTTTTCAAATCTACTCGCTGAAAGGCAGTTAATGGGACCTTCAGGCCTTACATCGAGTTGGTTTACCTCTGTGGCGTTATTGGATGGGCTCTAAACCTAGAGAACTTCGCATGAGGGTTAGGGTCTGACTTGGCATGTCAGGGACTCAGATTTTCTTTATGATAAAGTGAAGCTAGAAAGTTAGTTGGCAAGTCTCATGCAAAGGACCCTCCTCTTTCCACAACCGAGTGTCTTTAACGGGGCAGGTATGATTCATAATATCCCATCATACGCGAGCCCACACGGATATGATAGTTAAATGACATGCATATCATCGTTGAGCCAAAAAGAGTTTGAATCGACTTGTGCTCGCAATGTGTTGCCAAGAACAACGCGGGTCGTGAGTTCACTCAGTGCTACCTTATTAGTGGAAAGTAAGTATGTAGCAAGTTCAAGAGGACAGATGTCAGGTTTGAGTGCTGCCGGTGGGTCTAGTTCGCTAAACGTTACTGATGTGACTAGTAAATTAAAACCTTACGAGCAGTGGTCTAGTACGGGTCTGAATAGACATCATCATCAGAGGGAAAGATTTGCATTTCTGGTGACTGAGTCTAATCTTGTAAAAACATTATAGCGTACTATGAAGAGTAGATGTGAATTTTACAACGAGTGGAGAGCAGTGTATTATAAGCACAAGTCTTCAATAGAATACTGTGAAGTATGGCATCGATCTGGCTGAAGTTGAGGCAAAGTCAGAGGAGCGTATCTTGTGCAGTTAAGCAGTGTGCAGAAAATGACAAGTTTAGGCCGGCAACCCTAGCGAGTATCTCATTATTTCCGGGTTAACAGCTAGGTAAGCGAATATTGCAGTGCATTTCACCACATATCAATATTGAAACCGACCAATTGCTAGTGCTGTAAATGAGTCGGGTTGCTCTTAGCT
>NRDT01000044.1:0-65881 GCA_004124955.1 Starmerella riodocensis
AAAGAGCAGCCGAAGGAGCAGCCGAAAGAGCAGCAGCCGCTGGCGCAGGCGCGCGCCGGCAGCAGCACCACTGAGAGCAGCGCCGGCCGCGCCGGCCGCGCCGGCGAGCACGACGACAGACATCACCATCGCGGAGCAGCTGACCGTCGAGACGACGCGCGACGGCCAGGTGAAGACGAACCGCGTGAGCGGCACGCTGAACCTGTTTGCCGGCGACCGCGCGCACGCGCGGCTGCGCATCCGCACGACGACCGGCGGCGGGGCGGCGGACTACAAGCCGCACCCGAAAATGGACCGCGCCGTGTTTGCGAGCGAGCGCGCGCTGGGCCTGAAGAACAAGGGCGAGGAGTTCCCTGCGTCGCAGGTGCTGCTCGTGAAGTGGACGGTGGACAACGTGGTGGTGCCGCTGAGCGTGAGCTGCTGGGTGTCGCCCGCGGCCGACGCCGGCTTCGTGGTCGTGACCGTGGAGTACGAGGTCGCGGCCGAGTTCCGCGGGACGCTGGAGAACGTCGCCGTGAAGGTGCCGCTGCCCCAGTCGAACGCGCACGTCACGGACCCGACGACGAACTTCGAGCAGTTCGACGACCACCTCGTGTGGCTGATCCCGCGCGCGTCCGCGACCGAGGAGGCCGCGGGCAGCTTCGAGTTCACCGCCGAGGCCGAGGGCGAGGACGACTTCTACCCCCTGGACATCTCCTTCTCGACGCTGCGGGAGGTCGGCCCCGGCGCGCTGGCGACGTTCGGCAAGATCGACGTGGACGAGGTGCTGGACGCGGCGTCGGGCGAGAGCCTGCCGTTCACGAAGACGGCCGTGGCGCAGACGACGAGCTACATAATTCACTAATCGTGCATATACTCACTACGTGTGGTGACATTACATAGAGCTAGGCGCGCTGTACGGGCACATCGGCGTGAGCACCGCACAGTTAGTTGTGCACAATTAGTTGGGGGCAAGCGCGCCACCCAGTGCGCCACCCAGTGAAGGTAGTGCGTGACTGCCAGACGAGCACAGCTCGGGCAGACCAGGCAAACAGTCAGTTGGGCACCACCAGCAGAACAGGGCGTGCAGCCGGCTACTCCTTCTGCGTGCCGAACCCGGTGATCTCCTTGGCCATGGCCCAGTTCTGGCCCGTCACGCGCACGCCGTCCTCGACGCGCACCTCGGCCTTGCCCTCCGCGGTCTTCGTCACGGTGACGACGGTGTACTTGTCGAGCGCGCGGCCGTCGCGGTAGAAGAGCACCTTCATGGCCTCGTCGATGGCGCGGCGCGCCTGCTCCTCGGTGACGTTCTTCTCGTCGCCCTCCTTGTCGACGAGCTTGCGCAGCAGCGGCACGGCGAGGTAGTTGCCGAAGCCCGTGGCGAGCACCGGCGCCGTGTACGTGACGCCGAGCAGGTCGATGAACGAGAGGTACGGCTCGCCGTCCTTGAGGCCGGCGACGAGCACGGCGTTCCAGTACGGGTCGAGCTTCGAGCGGCGGTTGTAGAGCACGCGCTGCAGGTACGACTGGATGTTCGGCGCCGTCATGCTCTGCGCGGGCTCGTCGTAGGACTCGCGAATCTCAAGGTCCTCGAGCAGGTCCAAGATCGTCTGCAGATCGCTGATGTCGCCGCCGATGCCCACGGCGGTCTCGGCGCCGACCTTGAACACGCGCTGCTGGTCGATGAAGCGGCGCAGCGAGCCGTACGACGCCTGGTTGTCCGCGGCAATGATGACGCCGTTCTGGAACTTCATGCCGATCACGCTCGAGCCGGTCACGACGGGCTGCAGCGTGTGCGCCTTGGGCTCCGCCGCGGCGGCCGCCGCGGGCTGGACGAAGCTGTGGTCGTACGGGCCGTAGATGTCGTCGCGGGGGCGGCCCCATCGGGGCTGGCAGTGCTCCATTGTTGGACGAGTGGAGGATGCGGAGGGTGTATACCTTTGGTGGACCTCTGGTGGACCTGTGGTGGACCTCTAGTGTGCCTCTCCTCGTACTGCTATGTGGCGCGCACCACGCAGACTTGCCCTCCGTCACTGCGCGGCCGCGCGGCCGCGCGCCCGCCCGCCCCCAGCGCTGGAGACACGGTACGCCTACTTCGAACCGTGGGGCCTGAAGAGTGGGGGCGACAACGACCGCCACTACATACTCCCAGCGATTTTTTTTTCCCTCCCGCGCCCAGGCTGGCGGGCCCCAGGCTCTGGCAGCGGCCCCCGGCTGGCGAGGCAGCGGACCCCGAGCCGGACCCGCCCGCCTTTGTTTCAGGGAAGGGGGTTGCGCGCACGCGCGACCTTGGGAGTTTTCTACGCGTGGTGCGCTGCTTGGGAGGAAGGGGGTGGGGTGGAGGAGCGGGAGACTCCGCGCAGCGCGGCGTGTGTGGTAAGCACAAGAAACTAGCTTGGCAGACACCTCGTCAAGGCACAGCGTGGCAGCTAGAACTCGGTCGGTCCCATTTCCCAGACACCCACCTCTCGAACGCAGCCTGCCTGAGATGAGCGACGAATACGACTACCTGTTCAAGATCGTGCTGACCGGCGACAGCGGCGTCGGCAAGTCTAATATCCTCGGGCGCTTCACGCGCAACGAGTTCAACCTCGAGTCGAAGTCGACGATTGGCGTCGAGTTCGCGACGCGCACGGTCAACGTGGACGACAAAATCATCAAGGCACAGATCTGGGACACGGCGGGCCAGGAGCGCTACCGCGCGATCACCAGCGCGTACTACCGCGGCGCCGTCGGCGCCATGCTCATGTACGACATCTCGAAGCCCGAGACATACGAGAACGTGAACCGCTGGCTCAGCGAGCTGCGCGAGCACGCCGTCTCGCAGATCGTCATCATGCTGGTCGGCAACAAGTGCGACCTCAAGCACCTGCGCGCCGTCGCGACGGAGGAGGCGCAGGCGTTCGCCGAGGAGAACAAGCTGCTCTTCATCGAGACCTCGGCGCTCGACAACACAAACGTCGACCTCGCGTTCCAGCGCATCCTCACCGAGATCTACCGCCAGCAGGTCGAGCAGAACCTCCTGCACGCCGACTTCGGCCACATCAAGGCGCCAGAGGGGCCCACCATCAACTTCACGGAGCCGCAGAAGAAGAGCAGCGGCGGCTGCTGCTAGCTCGGATACCATATTATTATATATATATATATATTTGCTCCCTTTATAGAGTCACGTTTGGCCGGCGCCGGCGAAGCGCCCGCTCGAGAAGCATTTGTGCCCCGGCGCTCGCGCCTCCGCGCGTGGGTGCACGTTCTGCGCCGGCGGTTTTAGGGGTGGCGCGCGCGCTACGCCTCGCCGCGCTTCGCCCTCTCCTCGGCCTCGAGCTCGGCCAGCACTTTCGTGTAGTCCACGGGCTTGCGCCGGCGCCGCGAGCCGGGCTCGACCTCGGGCTCGGACAGCTCGTCGATGTCCTCCTCGACGTCCTCGGCCTCGTCGTCGTCGTCGTCGCCCTCGTCGTCGAAGCCCTCGTCGCTGTCGTCGCTCGCGTCGTCCTCGTAGTCCTCTTCGGCGCTCTCCTCATCGCCGGCAGGCACAGCCGCCGTGCTGCTCGCCTTCGCGTCGCCGGCGGCGGCAGCAGAGGCGCTGTCTTTTGGCGCGGGCTTCGCGTCGGCATCGGCCTCAGCGTCGGCGTCGGCATCGGCCTCAGCCTCCAGCGCGTCGTACTTCGCGCGGAGACTCTTCTTGCGGTTCTTCGACTTCTTCGGCTTGTCTCCGGCGGGCTGGGCGCCGCCGGCCGCGGCCTCCGTCTTCGCGTCGGCTGTGTCGTTGGCCGTCTCGCTGGCCGTCGACTTCGCCGCGGCGTCACTCGACGGGTCTCCAGCCTGGTCTGCGGCCGGGTCTCCGGCCTGGTCTCCCGACGGGGCTTCCGACGGGTCTTCCGACGGGTCTGCCGAGCCAGCGCCGGCTCCAGTGCCTTGTGTCGCATCCGCGGCCACGTCCAGCTTGGCGCTCTTGGCCGGCGGCTCGGTGGCGTCCGCCGCGGGCTCCTTCCTCTTCTCGCCTGCCTCTGACATCTTCCAGTGCGCTGCGTCTGGTGAGGCGCCCGTCGTGGGCCCGCCCGTGGGCGCCAGGGTACGCGGCCTACGCGCGAGCGCAGAGAAACCCACACGGCCTGCCAGCGCGAGCCAGCCGCGACTCGACCCCCTGCGAAGCCGACATGCCGAAGCCGAAGATGGACCGGCTGCTGCGCAAGCGCGTGCAGGTGATGCTGACCGACGGCCGCCGCCTGCAGGGCACGCTGCTCGCCTTCGACGGCCACATGAACGTCGTGCTCGACGAGACGCAGGAGCACCGCCGAACCAAGGCCGGCGAGTCGGTGCAGCGCGCGCTCGGGCTCGTCGTCCTGCGCGGCGACATGGTCGTCGCCACCAATGCTCTCGCGCCGGCCGCGGGCGACCAGGGCGCGCGCCTCGGCTCGCGCCAGCCCATCACCATGCAGCTCTAGGCCGCTTCACGCAACGTAGCTAGCTGCGGTGCCTACTCGCTCAGAGTCCGGCGGGCCCACGGCCGCCGGCGGGCCTGCGGCCGGCGGGATCGCATGCGCGGCGCCAACCAGCGTCACCACACGACGTCTGCGACGTCCGAAGCATTGGCTTCAGCACACCCTCACTGGACATACACGTTCACGCAAATCCACAATGCAGAATTGCTGCAGATTTGTTGCACAAGAAGCGTAATCGTTCTAGAATCACTGCATTACCTTGGACTACGCTCCCATTGTCAAGGCTTCAACCAGCTATAACTAGATATCTCTGATTTAGCTCTGTATAACACTACTACGTAACACCACGGCTCAAGTATGTATCGCGGCAGGCCAATGCTGGCGGTGCAGGCCTGCGGGGCGCCTTTTACGTCCTGGCGGGCGCTGACCGCTGCCGACCCCGCTGCGCTCAGGGGGCGGCTCCGCCTGGCCGCCCTGCACGAGAGATCAACAGACACAACCGCCCCAGGCGTGTACCCAGACGCACCGCACGTCTCCCTGCCTCTTCTCCACTAAGCGAAACCGTTTGCCGGTGAATATTCCAGAGGCCGTGACTAAGCAGCGCAGCCCATGTGGCCGGCGCGCGCGCTTGGGTCAGCCGCCCCGAGGAAAAAGACAGCCTCGCCTCAGGTAATACACCACCGCATCCAACCAAGTTTTTTTCAGCGAGCGCATACTTGGCCGCAGTCCCTCGACTAGCGTCAGCATACGTTCGCCGAAGCAGGAACCCCAGATCGCCGACCGTCGCAAAGGCAGTGGTGCAAGAACAACGCAGATCCCCGTGCGGCGTCCTTCGCGTCCCTCCCCCTGGCACCGTTTGACTTTCTTGACGACGTCTGCCCTGTACCGCTCGCGCACGACCCCGCCAATCTAGTCCGGCCTCTGACGTGCCCTCGTAGCCCTGCTCAAGGCCTGCCCGGCAACCTTTATTTATTCTTCATTTGCAGATCGCGCCCCCCGCTTCTCTCCCCAGAGTCTGGCCGCCGCATCTCCCTCATTCCCGCCGCCCCTCCTCCTTTAAGTTATTCTGCCACATGGCCACTGCATCGCACGAGCACATCTCGGCGTCCCTGTCTAAACAGCACCACCGCGGGCCTATCTCCGACCTCTGGGGGCCGTCGCTCGCGCGCAAGCGCTCCACGGAGCTCGCGTCCGACTACGCCATGGAGATCGCCCGAGACACCTCCCGCGGCCCGCTCATGAGCTCCGCGAGCTCCGTCGCGCACGACGCCGCCGCGGCGATCGACGAGGCGCTGCCGGCCGCGGCGGACGCCCCCTCGGCGCTGCCCATCGCCGCCAAGGTCGCGGGCTCGTCCGCGCTGTGGTCCGCATCGCCAGCCCCGCCCCAAAACGCGGCGCCCGTGCCGGTGCCGCAGGGCCCGGCCTCGGCGAGCTCGGGCTCGCTGCATCTGCGGTCGCTTGCAACCGGCTCAAACACGCCGTCCTATCGCGGCGCGGTGAACCCGCAGGTGCCTTCGGTCGCCTCGATCGGACACTTTCGCTCGGGCATCTGGGGCCCCCGCCAAAACTTCGGCTCGTTCAACCAGCCCCCCGCGTTCACGCAGACGGGCCCGGTTGGTAGCGCCTACGCGAAAACGCCCTGGTCGGTGGACATCGCGGCAATGCCCCCCGCGGGAGCGCTGCCAGGCGCCGCCGCACCCATGAGCGGGATGCATGCGCCAAGCGTGGCCGTGCCGGGCTCTGTGCCGGGCTCCGTGCCGGGCTCCGTGCCGGGAGCTGTGCCGGGAGCTGTGCCCGGCGCCGTGCCCGGCGCTCCCAATGCTGGCTCCGCTGCCGCCGCCGCCGCGTCCGGCCCGAAAATCTCGGGAATGATGCCGGGCGTGTCGCCGCAGGTGGGCAGCGTGCCCGCCACCGGCTCCATGTCGGGGTTCTACCCATTGTCAAACTCTGTAGTTGGGTCGATGCCCACGGGGCCGTCTCCTCTGCAGAACTTGACCCCCCCGGGAACAAGCCCGTCGCCGCCCTCGCTGGACGGCACGGCGCGCCTATACGCTACGCGCTCGGCAGGACAGCAGGCGGCCGTCCCGCCGACGCAGGCCGCGCAGGCACAGGCCCAAGTGCAAGCTCAGGTTCAGGCTCAGGTTCAGGCCCAAGTCCAGGCTCAGGCCCAGGCCCAGGCGCAGCACAACCACCACCACCAGACCATGCGCACGCACCACCACAGCGCTCAAGATCTGGTCAACGGTGGCGCCCACGCACGCCCACAAAAAAAGAACGGCCGGCCGAGCACTAATACGGAGCTCTACAAAACCGAGCTGTGTGCCTCTTACATGAGCACTGGTGGCAACTGCCCTTACGGTGAGAAGTGCCAGTTTGCGCACGGCCCCGAGGAGCTCAAGTCTGTCGATCGTCCGCCGAAGTGGCGCTCGAAGCCTTGCCAAAACTGGGTCAAAACGGGCTCATGTTCCTACAATGAGCGCTGCTGCTTCAGACACGACATTCCAGTCGGCCACAACCAGCAGTAGACATCTGGCTGGCTTCTTCACGCCTTCATCATGTTCTGCGCGGCGCTCTCGGACACGACAGCCTGCTTGCTTCGGCAAACACTTTTTATTATTATTTTATTTTTATTGACCGCGCCGCGAAGGCCAGTCTCCTTTTTATTATATTTAACTTCCAATGGCAAAGGGACAGGTATATTTATTTTGTATAGCTAAGCTCTAATTTAAAAATTTATTCGATTCGAGTTTTACAATCAACACTGCTCCGTCAAACATTTATTTAATTTGTATACTTCGCGTCGTGAAGGACCTCGTCAACATATCGCTACGAATATATAGTTAGAGAGATGGCCGACAGTCAGGTGAAGCCTCTGTGGCCAAGCGGTAAGGCGCAGCACTAGTAATGCTGAGATCGTCGGTTCGATTCCGGCCGGAGGCAGCTTCACCTAATCAGATTTTCACAGCCTCTGTGGCCAAGCGGTAAGGCGCAGCACTAGTAATGCTGAGATCGTCGGTTCGATTCCGGCCGGAGGCATTTGTCTTGCTTTTTTTGAATAGCGAGCCACTCTAATTTTTGCATCTTCGTGCTCGCGCTCAAGCGTCCTGGCTTGCTTGGATACCTCAGCGCGATTTATGCCGCACTCGAAGCTGGATGCTTCTAACCTGCAATGCACTTGATGCGAGACTGTCACTCACCGAATGGTCTCTAAGATTCTGTGTGTGAGACCGATAACCACATGTGCGCAAGCTGACATGAGTGTATGGCATAAGTTAAAGCTTGCTAAGTATATAATGCTCTATCGAACATTAGCAACCTCAGAACATCGGTTATCTGATAAAGGTGGTGCAAAAAGGAGCTCAGAGCTCTACATAGTCCAGCCTTGCCCGTGCTAGGCTCAGGCAGGCGAACTTCTTTAGCTAAACATCTCATTCATCATCGGTTGTTATATTCGTGTGTGAAGAAAGGAGACGTCGCTTCTGAATGGGCCCTATATCCCCTAAAATCACGTGGGGTGGGTACCTTCGATAAACAGCAGTGAGTAAGGGTGGAAGTGATCTTTGGCCCTGTCTATATTATGGGCATTGCAGGCTCGAAGCGTATTTTGACGAGCACGCACGTCGCATTTGAGGGATCAATTGTTCCCACAAAGAGTTCTTCGAGACCAGTAAAGAAGTTCACCTCGACTCAAAAGACATGAGACACTTTACCAGCTCATGAGCTCACAGAACCGACAGCTGGGCACACCCAAGAAACGACTTAGTCCATGAGATCAAAAATCATAATACCTAATTGCCGCCTGACGGTAGCGTTTTTATATCTATACGACATATTTACGGCTTGACAACTATAGCTCAGTATCTCCTTAAAGTAGACCAGTCAATGTGCATTGATTAGGGTAGTAGAGCGCACTACCGCCGTTACATTTTGTCCCCTACACCCTGGGTGCTGGGCTTACTATTGTGAACAATTTCATTGTCTTTTTAGGATCAACTCTAACGGGATCCAGTAAGGTGCACTAATGGCATCTTTGGACAAACTGGATCGGCTGTTGGAACAGGACGACCGCGCAGATGCTACTCAAGGATTTCAGGACGAAGTCCTTCCGGCTCTGTCCGCCCTCAGCCGTCACAAATCGCTAAGGAAGAAGTCGGTTTTGGCAGCTGCACAAGTCTCCACCGAAACCTTGGCTTCTATTTTGCAAGAACTTGCAAACAAGACACATGGTCTGAATGCCTCCGATATTGGCCTGGCGCTGGACTGGGCTAATGCAGGAATCGAGGCAGCAAAAGATGCCTCAGAATCTTTAGATCAGCTCTTGATCGTTCAAGGCACCCTGCTCTCAGACGCAATTATAGCTCTCGTTGGATCGCACAAGAGCACTAAAGCTGTTCATCGGGCGCGCGCAATGTACGTGTCGCATGCGTTGCAGGCGTTCACGCGAGCCTCCGAGTCGTTGCGAGAGACATACCAGCCAGCCCAGTTAGTGGTGAAACTTGCGGCCGCTGGAACGCTTTCCAGCGTGGTGGAGGCTGCTCTTCTAGTGGCAGTGCTCAACGCCTCGGTCGCACCAAACTTCACATCGAAGCTCACTGCCAGTGACAGGAGAAGCCTCATTGAGTTGTGGTGCAAAGTGGTGCTTAGCTCCAAGCCTCAAGAGTTCACCGAGAAGGTTGCGCCAATGCTAGATTCTGGCGTCTTGAGCTCTTTCTGGACTGGGAGTTTTGTCACGCAGGAGGATTTCGACTCATGTGTCGTGCCGGCTTTGCAGAAAGCACTGCTGCGCGCTCCAGAGGGGGTTATGAGACACGTTCTGCCCACTGTCTCCATCAACAAAACACTAAAAATGGACAAGCTTTCGGAGCTGAGCTCTTTCGTGTCCAATCTTGGCTCCTCGAATCATCAATTGAGGGTGGCTACGGCGGCCGCACTGCGCGAGTTGTTAGCCCACACATCTAGCCCAAACTTGCAGAACCTCACTGCACAATTGAAGAAGGTCACCAACAGCGACCAGCGCGCCTTGTACGCAAGCGTCTTACTGGGCGCTCCTGCTTCGTTGGGTGCTGATGATGCGGCCCAGGCCTTAGCGTCGCAAGCACCCAAAGAGTCCTCGGAATCTTGTTTGTCAACCATAGCCGATGCGCTGCTACACTTCTCTTCGGATTCTCCGCAAGCCGTGGAAGCCGTCAAGAAGGGGCTACTCGACCCGCGAAAGCAGCTGCGAAGGGAGTGGATCTTGGCTCTTGCTGAAAGAGACTACTCGAAGGAGAAGCTGAACGATGTTTTTGGCGCAGAACTGGAGAAGAACTGGAAGGAGATCACAGATAATGTTAACGGGGCGGCTGCCTCGAAGTTTGCCTCAGCCGGGTTCGCCATCATTTTGGTGCTGAACAAGCCTTTCTCTTCAGTGCCAGCGGACCTATTCGGCCCACGTGTCTACGAGCACCTTTCGACTGATAGAGAGAGCTCGGCGATGGCAAGGGCTTCTGAAAAGCTGCTGCTGGAAAACGGGGACCATTCAGCTTTCTCAGTTCTTCCAGCCTTTGCGTACTCAACTATGAGCGGGTCCATCCGCCAACAGCTTAGCAATTTGCGGCTGCTGAAGAGTACTTTCACGGCTTCGAACTCCGCATCCCTGACCACCAGGTTCACCGAAGTTCTGGAGTCATTTGTGGTCGACAAGAAGGTGGACGTCAGTAAAATTGTTGGGACGATATCAGTAAAGAGCTGGTTCACTGATGCGTATGTCCTCTTTTTTCGGCCGCTCGCATCTCCCCCACATGGCTGGATCCAAGCGTGCCTGCGATCTGGCTTCGACCCGCATAGTCTGGTTGTAGAAAATTCTCAAGTTCTATTTCCACGCGTTCTCGACTCGAAGAATGTTGATGCGATGGCAACACTTTGCTTTGTTGCGCCAGATGTGATCGCTCCTCTAGTCGACTCATATTTGAACGACAACCTCAAGGGCAAGCCCATGTCGGAGCTCGATGCTGCCATCATGGAGGCACCGGAGGGCCAACTCGTAAAGCTCTCGGCGAGCACTTTCAGCTCGCGTGCCAAAGCAACAAATAAACAGTCGGACGAGGCTTGGGAGAAGGAGCTACGCAAGGAGATCGCTGAGAAGCACGGCAAACTGACACCTGAGCAAGAGCTGGAACTCAAGTCTCAGTCAGAGCGTCGCAGTCTTCTCCGAGCCGACGCAGCTCGAGTCGAGTTCTGCTGCTCTCTCTTGAGCCGACTTGCTCAAGACTTGGCCAAAGGTGCCGAAAACGGGTCATTGCGCTGGATTCCTGACGGCATCAATTTGTGTCTTCGGGTGGTCAACGATCGCTCGCCGGGCCACAGTGCTGCTACAACCTGCCTTCAGTCATTAAGTGTCTGTCTTTCGGACAGATTCAAGGGACACTGGAAGATCAGAACAGCCAACCTCTTGCTCCAGGGAAAGGCTGCCGATCTCAGTGTTGTGAAGAGCATGCTCTACATGTTGAATCCGATGTCGGATAAACGCCTTCTTGATCCTTCAACTCTAGTCTATATTCTCCCAATTGTGCGGTCGACTATTGCGCGTTACAAAGGTGAAGATGCAGATGACGACTTTGATGAAACAATCCTTCTCGTGACGTCACTGCTGGCTAACCAGGCTGAGGTACTGGCTATTATCCCACGAGGCGATCTTGTTCAGGTTCTACTCAAACTTCTTGGCCAGTTTGCCGCCGACAGAGGTGCTGTCAAAGACTGCTTGAAGAGTGTTGCGCAGCAAGTCAGCTTCCAAGACAACGAACTCTACATGCTTCTGGATGCGAGCTTGGCGACTCCTCAAGACTTCGTTAGGCAAGCAGCGCTGGAAGTAATCGACGCGGAGGTCGACCTTGAAGGATACAATCATTGCGCAGAAATCTGGATCAACAGGTTCGGCCAATTTGCGGAGATTGCGCAAGACATTTGGGCTGAAAGTAAAATGACCCTGCCTACAGAAACTATTCTACATGAGCTCGAGCCTTACTTTGCGCTGAAGTATGTCGAGATCCGGGCTGCACTTGCAAAATCCTATGCCGCAGCAGCTCTGGCTGTGAAACAGGTATCCGAAGCCTTCAACCGGTTGGAGAAACTTTACGTGAACTTCAAACAGCCACCCAAACCTGTGATGAACGAGTTTGGTATTGAGGTCAAGCAAAAGTGGTTGGATCCTGTGCAAGAAAGACTGAGTGTCATTGCTGCCATGCAAGTGCTCGTAAAGCATCTTAGCTCGAGCGATGTTGTGCAGTGCGCCAAGTTTATTGTTGCTGAAGGTGTTACAGATCGAGCAGTGGAGGCCTCAAGCGCTGCTGTAGAGTTGGGCAAGAGCCTCATTGACGACCATGGCCGTCAGTGCGTTGATGGGCTCCTACCTATTTTTGAAAATGACAACATTATTTTGTTTGGCTTTGCTGCGCAACACCTTCCTGCAAGCGATCCTCGCCTCACTACGACCGTTAATAAACTTTTAGAGGCGCTCCCGGTCTCCACAGATCAAAACAGGAATGTGGTCGTCGAGTGTTTGGCCTCCCTCGCCACAAGAGTCGAGTATGACTCTATTGTTGAGCAAGCTCTTCTTGGAGTTTTCGGGGGAGAGACTTCCGCGGCACGAAAAGGCGCCGCCTTCGGCTTTGCTGGATTAACGCGTGGTATCGGGATCCGACTTTTGGGCGACAACTCCGTAGTCAGTCTGATATCTAGTGCTGTGGAGGACAAGAAGGAACCGGGACGTAGAGAGGGCGCACAATTTCTCGTGCTAGCGCTTTCCCAAATACTGGGCCGTCAATTTGAGCCCTATGCGATCGAGTTGATGCCCCAGGTTCTTACTGGACTAGGTGATATGAACCTCGATGTTCGCGAGGCTGCTAATAACGCGGCTCGTTCGATCATGGCCAATACTACCGCATTTGGAGTGAAAAAACAAATACCCCTGGCTCTTGATCAGTTGGACACAACTGCCTGGCGCGGTAAGAAGGGAGCGGTCGAGTTGCTAGGGTCTATGGCGTACTTGAGCCCGCAGCAGCTAGCTTCTTCGCTGGCAACGATCGTCCCGGAAATTGTAGCCCTCCTCAACGACTCACACAAGGAAGTCCGTGCGACCGCCAAAAAGTCTATGAAGATGTTCGGAGACGTCATACAAAATCCAGAAATTCACAAGCTTGTCCCTACTCTTCTGGCCGCGATTTCTGACCCCACTAACAAGACTGACTCCGCCCTCACAGATCTGCTAAAGACGAGATTCATGCATTACATCGATTCGCCCTCTCTGGCGCTCATAATCTTTGTGGTCCAGCGAGGACTGAGAGACAGGTCTGCTAACACGAAGAGGAAGGCTTGCCAGATTGTAGGCAATATGTCAATTCTTACGGCTGGGCGTGATTTGGTTCCATATCTACCGACGATCATGCCTGATCTGCAAACGGCTATGACCGATCCTGTTCCGCAAACATGCGCAGTTGCCTGCAAAGCATTGGGAGTTCTGGTCGAGAAGCTGGGAGAAGACTACTTCCCCAATGTGATACCGGATATGATCTCTACCCTACAGAGCGGAGACTCAAGATCTACTGGAGACCGCTGGGGTACAGCGCAAGGCCTCGCTGAAGTTCTTCACGGTCTGGGAACGTCAAAGCTTGACGAGCTTCTGCCCGAGATTGTGTCTAGCTGTCAGAGTCCCGTACCTCACATTCGTCAAGGATTTTCGCCACTACTTTTACTGTTACCAGGCAGCTTTGGTACGTCTCTCACCCCGTACCTATCTCAACTGATCCCACCACTGCTCAATGGGCTTGCCGATCAGTTGGATGACGTGAGAGACAACTCGTTGAAGGCCGGACGGCGTATTGTACGTGGGTATGCGACGACGGCGGTGGACCTTCTTCTACCAGAGCTCGAGAAGGGCCTGTGGAACCCCAGCTGGAGGATTCGTCTCGCCAGTGTCGAGCTCGTCGGTGATCTGTTGATGGAGTTGCTCGGAAAGGGTGGTAGCACAGCCGCCGACCGTGTCAAGGCACTCGCCAGCTCCAAGCCCACGGAGGATGGCGAGACCGATGAGTTGGACGCCACTGAGGCTGAAGAGGCACTCCGTGCCGAGGCGAATGACAACGAGGCTGACGACAAGACGGGTGGTTACGTGGAAACTAATTTGCGGAACCTTGAGGTCCTCGGGACAGAGCGCCGCGACCGTGTCTTTGCCGCCATTTTCATCTGCCGGGCCGATGTGGTGGCAGCTGTACGGCAAACTGCTCTGGATACGTGGCTTTCGCTGATTCAGAATACGCCGCGGGCCGTCAAGCTGATCTTGCCCACTCTTGTGCTCATGCTGCTCAAGAGGCTTAGTGACGACGACGAAGAGCTTCAGGCAAATGCTGCGCGCGCTCTTGCTGAGCTGGTTCGCCGCGTTTCCGGCGCTTTGAAACTCATCATGCCCTCGTTCTTGCACCACCTCTCTGATCGCGACGCGCGCGAAGGGATCTGTCTTGGATTGGTTGAGTTGATTCCAGCTACACCGATACAGTCTCTTCAGGAGCATGAGCGAGATCTTATGCATGTGGTACGGACGTGTTTGCAAGACAGCAGCAACGCTGTGCGCGAAGCCGCAACTAGGGCGCTTGAAGAACTACACGCCGCTTTGGGCGACATTGCCGGTGATATGCTTCCGGATATGGTGGACCAGGTGGTCTCGGACAACGACGAAGGTGCTCTTGCTGCCATCAAAGAGATGCTCGCAAGCACAGGTGCTAGCTCAGTACTTTCCGTTGCCATCCCCGCGCTACTTAAGACAGAGCTTGACGAGTTTAAGGCCACTGCCATTGCTGATCTGTGCGCTGCCGCGCACGAGTCAGACATTAACGCCTACGTGGAGGATATTGTCGACCGACTCGTAGGAACACCCTATGGCGGCGCATTGAGCCGTGTCCTCATGTGCAGTTGCCCCGAAGCTCACCTTCTGAACTTGGTCAAGAACGAGGAGCGGCTCCGGGCTAATGTCTTTGAGCTTATGGCCACATACTACGAGCAGGTTGAGAAGGTTGATCTGCTGTTTGTGTCGGATTGGACTGTATTCGCGCTGCACGGTCTCGAGGAAGCGAACGAAACCGCCAGTGCAGCAGTTGATCTTCTGCGTGCCATCTCATCATCAGCTGCGATTAGCAAGTCGGAATTGGCCAAGCTATCCACAACAGCGTACCATACCCTCAAGCTTCTTGCGACGCCCATCGACGCCTTTGCAAGTGCCCCGAAGGGCCCTGCGTTCGTCCTCCCCATCTTCATCAATGGTCTCACATTAGGCAGCAATCTCGAGAAAGAGGAAAGTGCTCTGGCCATTGCTGAGATAGTTCGTCGCACCGATCCAGCTGACAGTCTCAAGCCGGTTATTACTCAAATCACCGGCCCCCTCATTCGTATCGTAGGCGAGCGAACTGCTTCAGACGTGAAGGCCGCAATAATCAGCACGCTGAATGTTCTTCTCACCACCATTCCCATCTTCCTCAAGCCGTTCCTGCCGCAGCTCCAGCGAACCTTCGCCAAGAATTTGGCAGACCAGTCCAGCGCTGTGGTGCGGACGCGGGCCGCCATGGCGTTGGGCGCGTTGATCAAACTTCAGACAAGGATCGACCCGCTCACCAAGGAGATTGTCGCTGGTGTTCGTGCTGCGCCGGATGCTGGTGTTCGCAGTGCATTCTTGACTGCTCTGCATGAAATCATTTGCCATGCCGGACAGCACCTGGGCGACGCCGTCAAAGAGTCTGTCATAGAGCTCATTGGGGATTCAGAATCTGTGCTGGAGGTTGACAAGTCGTCCAACGACATAAAGCAGCTGGCGCTCTTCGCAAGGATTGGTGCTGACATGGTGGCTATCGCTAAAGACAACGAGAATCCACGAAAACTCATCGAGCCTCTGATTGCGCGCAAACAAAAGCTCCAGTCTGTGCTGAATGCAAACGCGCTATACGTACACGCGCCCACGGCCACCACGTGTGTCGCGAACGATGTGGCAGCGCTTTTGCAGGATGCGGCGAGGAGGCCGAGCAACGTCTTCAGCGAGAACGGCGTGAGTGGCCTGGGTAAGATCTTGCTGAACGATGTGACTAGCAGCCGCGACGGAGCCTTGAAACCTTTCGAAGAAAGCTCAGTTCGCACGCTGGTCGACCTCGTCCCTGGCGACGAAGGGCGGTCAGTCGAGAGTCGCCGGTTGGCCATCGTTGTTCTGGGAGCCCTTGTTGAGCATCACAAGACGGCGGCGGTCCTGCAGCCCTTCTTGAACGAGCTTGTCGTCCCCCTGTTCACTGCAGCTCGCGACCGCAATATACCCGTGAAGATTGCGGCCGAGAGAACGTTCTTGGCAACGTTTGACTTCGTCGCGCGACACGACAGCACTCTATTCGAGGAGTGGTTTGCGCAGGCCAAGGATAATTTGGACGCACGGTCGCAGCGATCTCTCCAGGAGTATGTGCGCCGGGTGGCCATGAGATCAGCCACCAGCGATTCAGCCACCACTGAAACTGAGAGTCCTGTCGATGAGCTGAGCGAGGTGTGGGCTGTCGGACTGGAATGAAGAGGGCACGCATTTTACTGCGCAGCCATGGCGGCACCACTAGTGTATGCTACTTGACCTTTTCCTGTTGAGATGCGTCTCATTCAAAACGTAAATTAGGCTAGTTAAGTTATGTGCAAAGTGAGACCAAAATTTCAGCTTATGTTGTGTGCAAATGCAAATTGATGGTGCATTTTAAGCACCGGTCGCAAACCGATGCCATGATGAAGGTCAGTCCTTTCCTTCTTTGAATCCGAGGTTCTCCCAATCGTCTCGCTCCATAAGGTTATTGTTCATGCGGCACTCCAGAAACTGCTTGGCTAGAATGCGACAGTTAGGCGAGTTCTGCCCTTGGGACAGCTTGATGCATTTTAAGTACTTGTTCACCAGCTCGGTGCACTCTCCATCGTGGTCGACGGGAAACGAGCCCTTTTGAGGTGGCACAGGCGAGAACTTCCCCCCGCCTACGCCGGGTGCTGAAGCCGCCGACATTTCTTCAACAGTATTATTACAAAGAAGATCGAGCGATATACTGAGGTAAGGTCACATCGCCCATAGGGCACTGATGCGCGCATTTGCGTCCGTAGAGTGCATGAATGTGATCTCGGCTACTTTCATCCGCGCTTCGGCTGGCGGCTGGCATCCAAAGGCGCCAGAGAGTCGCGGGGCTCAAAAATTCGATGTATGTAAAAATAGATCGTGGGGATTAGTGTCGTTATAAATAAAGGACTCTCTACCTTGTCCAATCCTCGCTGTTGTCTCTAAATTCAACTGGAAGAAGCCGCATTGGGAAGCATCGGGGGAAACCTCGTAGCTGGTTCGCTGTGAAACCGCGAGGGATTGGGCTCGAGAGGTTGGAGCGAGTTGTGTCTCCTCATCTTGAACTCTGTGACGTTTGGCTCTATGATTCTAGGCAGCTCTCGCGACTCTTCCTGTGGTGGTGTCGTCGGGGGCGCACAAGATGTGGCATACACCGGACTCGAGGGCGCGCAACCTCCATTGAGGGACACGCACAATTGCTGCGGCGACCTTAACGAAGGAGGGGTCTGCAAAGCTTGGCCAATCATGATGGGTGAGTGCATAGATTTCGGGGATGGTGACGTCGCAGGATAGCCCGATGTAGGAGGATTGACAATCTCGATAGGCACGGGGCTGGTGACGCCCAAAGGCGAAGGCGGCCACGCTTGTGGAGTATAAGGCGAAATGATTGGGTCTGGGCGCTGTATACCATGCAGTGGGGGCTGCTGATGCGGCCCGACCTGCTTCAATGGGGGAGGAGGCCTGTGTACGTACGGCGGTTGCGCGCCATAGCTACACGGGGAGTACGCCATTGGTGACTCTGGGCCGACAGGAATATATTCAGGCATTGCCGTTATGTGAATGGGGGACGGGTACTGTGAGGTCTGTTCCGTGGGCGAGTGTGCATTAATTGAGGAGTTGTGGCACAGCTCGGTGTTCACGACCGCAACGTGCTCTACGAAAGGCTCATGGTCCTTCCTATGCCGTTCGGTCCAGGCCGATTGTGAGTGGCGGCAGTTGTCCCGCTTGTGACGCATTAGCGTATCATAACGCGTGAACTTGTTGCCGCAGCTGTCACATTGAAAAGACGCCTCAGTATGCACGAATAGATGTCGTCGAAGATCTTGGGGTCTTCTACACTTGACACGGCAGAACTCGCACTGGTATGACTTTTGCACCACTGAATGCTGCTTTAGCTTGGGCATTTGGGTGCCTGTCGCCTTTCGTCGTTCAGTCTAAGTAAAATTTCGCTTTCCCCACTTTTTTTTTCTCCTCTTTCGAGTTCCGGCACTGTGAGCTCTTTTTTTCCTCTTATATTTTGGGCTCTTCTAAATATCGAACGAGACTCTCTGCAATGGACCAAATTTAATAATTTGCAAGCATGTATTTCGACGGTAGTAGACCTACTGAAATATAGCTTTTCAGGGTGCACCTTATCACGGAGAATTGCCGGACTCGACTGAACATGACTATGCGGCACCATCGTATTCGACGTACGTTTCGCGATCTATACTGGATTTATGCATGTAGATGGTTAGGGTGAGTGGAGAACTGGGGTGCTTTTGCCTGCGCGCTGTAGTCTCCGCGGTTGGAGACCAGCCATTGGATGATCTGCATGTGACAGCTTCTATGCCTCCGAAAACCTGTGCAGGCATGAATTGCAGCGGCCTTGCTAGGTTTAGAGGCTCAAATGGCAACGAGCAGAATTGAAATCCCGCCGGCCCAGACTGCATAATGCTTCTCCCTCAGATCAAACATACCGAATGCAAGGCTACGCACCCCCACCACAACTACCCCAAGGCATTTTGTTGGTTGGAGTCACCTAACCCTTGAAGAAAAGTCTTTCGTTAGCCAAGGGCCGGATTGCTTAAATTCGCTTAGTTTTGCGCTAAGACACCGCGAGCCCTCCCTCGGCCTCGAAGGCCTACGAGTGAGGCACTTAAGTCAAGCATTTAACAAATGTATATTTTTCTCGCTCCTGAATTTCTGTATGTACTGGAAAGAACCCCCACCTCTATTTCTGCGTGAGGAGTGATAACAACACAACGCATTGCGGTCACTAAGCACAAATTTAAAGCCTCGCTCTCCTTATACCAGGTAAATGCTGATGTTGGCCAGCACACTCACCGCCAAAACCAAGCTTTGAAAGCTTGCGGCTGGCACAGGCTACAAATATATATATAGATTCCTAGACCTTTATGGTCGTGGTTGACCGTTGTCTCGCACCCCGCCGTCAACCCTGTTCTTTCTTGACCTTCTAAGCGGCCACGCTGGCTTAGAACAGGTGATCGGCGAGCCCGGTCGAGGAGCGATGCATAATGTGGGAGATCTTTCGGAGCTGTGCTCGAGTGTCCATGGCTGCCATTGACAGACGCTGGGTTAGGTGCGTGTCCTGCCGTTCCCAGGCATCGCAGGTTTAAAGCACATAGAAGAGGTTGGTGATTATATATATATATATGGGTGGCCTTGGTGATGAGCAGGCTCTCGTGGCCAAGGCCCGTGCCGCGGGGCCTCCCCCATTGGATATAAGAGAGCGCCTAGAATTGGAAAAAGAAGCGTCCAAGGAAAAAAGGGGCTCCGGAAAAACAAGGTCCTGGCGCGAGGCTGCAAAGGCTTTTCAATGGGGCTTATCCTCGACGCATCCCAGAATACATGAATTTGAGAGGTCTGTCCTCCCCTCTATTCGAACACTCCGTGCGCAATTTCACTGTGGCTTGTGTCCGCACTGCAACAGGCCGATGATAGAGTCTGTTTTGCAGCGGCACGTCGCCCAGTGCAGCCTGAAGAATATGCGGAACGGCAAAAAGGTAAAAGAAGAATTGCCTGATAGGTTGCAAGTAGATGCTGGCTCATCAAATGCAACTACAGACTCTTCTCTGACGACAAGAAAGAAGCGAAAAGCAGCGTATGATGATGCGGAGCCAGAAGATGATACTAGCTCGGGACCAAAACGGAGCAAGTCAACTGCAAAGCAGCGGACGACCAAGACAGCCAAGGCTCCGAAGCAGGCCAAACCCGCGCGTGTCAAGAAAGAGGCCAAGCAGCCGAAGATGCCCAAGGATAAGGCGACAGCCGTGTACAATGCAGACAGAAACTGTGGCGTTCCGCTCCCGAACGGACAGCCCTGTATGCGCTCGTTGACCTGCAAGCAGCACTCAATGGGTGCAAAGCGTGCCGTTGCTGGCCGGTCCGCACCTTACGATGTGCTTCTGGGCAACTATCATCGCCAGCACCAGATGAAGCAGGCGCAGCTATCTGCCAGTGCTGCTCGAGCCGCGCAGCTCGAGAGCGACCAAGCCCAGGAACTGCAAGCTCAACAGAACCCCGAGCGGGAAGTCCAGGCTGTTTGGGATGGAATTTCTCGCGCGCTCTGCGCGCCGTTGGCCGTAGGAAAAGTGAGCTCGACGCCCTCGCGAACGACGAGCTTCCGCATGCGCGAGATGCTTGCAGTGGCACTGCTACCGCGGCGACTACCCCCCACTGGCGATGTACTTTACGGCCGCTCAATGGCCTACCACCAAGACTCGCCCGAAAAACTCATGTATGTAAGGTCACAAGCCGTGCAGCAGGCTGCATATCTCTCGCAAATTCAGCAGCAGAGGCAGCTTCAACTGAAGAGACAGGCAGAAGCTGCGAAACGCATCAATTCGCTGGTTGGCACCCCCTCGGCTGCGTCGGCCGCGCAGGCCGCCCAAAGCGGGCAGATCCCGCCGGCCGCGCGGGCGCCGCAGGCTCACCGAGAGCAATCTCCTCGGTTGCACACACCCCAGAAATACGGGCAACAGCCGGTGAACACGCGAATTGGAGCTCAGCATCATGTCGAGCAGCGCGCTCGAACGCCTCAGGGACAAAACGACAAACGGTGATTTTTCCCACCAACGTTCTACCTGTTCATGTCTCCCCAATTTAAGTTCTACATTGTGTGTATATTAATCCAGCCGTTCTTAGCATCTAACTCGTTAGAGCCTGGACTATATTAGTGCTAGACACTTTCCTTTTCTAGTTGGGGTTGTATTAAATCATTGCTCTGATCGTCTCTTTCACGGTAGGGTAGAGCCCCATCAAGAACTTGAAAAGACCCTGTATTAACATAGCCAGCATCGCAACTGAAACTAGGATCATGGAGGTGACGAGTTTCGTATTAAAGCTTTCCCTGTCTTCGAATTTTCTGGGTGTGTCCATAGTCTTTTGAACTAGGTTGTTCATGGCCAACTCCATGTTGTGCGCACTGAACTCCTCCGTGACACGCTTCCTGCCGGCCTTGCCCATCTGCTCGAGCTCGGCGGGCTCGGCGTCCATCAGCACTAGCTTGATCACATGGTACCATGCCTCCATGTCGGGCTCTCGGAGCCAACCCGTCACTCCGTCCACGATGGTTTCCAGTGGGCCTCCCGTGTTGGTCGCGAGTACCGGGGTTTCGACGCTCATGGCTTCCAGCGGAACGATGCCGAAATGCTCATCAGTCGGTGTGTACAGCAAGGCAGCGGCGTTTTGTAGCAAGAACGCCTTCAAGCTTGCGCTGACCGACGGCAAGAATAGCACCCTGCTCTTCTCTAGATCCACCTTCTTCCAAGGATTGTCTGGGAAGACAACATCGTAGGGGATCCTGAACTTGGTGGCCAGCTTCTTGAGCTCCTCCAAGTATTCCTTGTTCTCCTTCACCCGCAAATCATACCCACCAGCAATAACCAGGAGGTGTTTCCTGGACTCGGTCTGCGCGTGTAGCAGAAGGCTGAACGATGCCAGAGCAAGATCTATATCTTTCTTGCGCTCGAAGCGGTTGATCGACAACAAGAACCCCTTGTCCGCCGAGCAAAAAGGACTGAGTTTGGCATGAATTTCCTCCGGGATTTCAGCCTTGGCGATCGGGGAGGATGCGTCGACAACCGGATATACGACAGTAGGATCCGGCATGCCCTTGCGACCGAACGTCTCGAAGAACACCTTTCTTGTGTAGCTGCTGTTCACCGCAATCTGGTCGCTCTTGGCCGTGCACCAGCGCTCGAAGTGGTCGAACGGAAGTCTGTACAGCTTTTTTATGATTGAAGAACGCGTTGTCAAGACCAGGTCCGGATGGTGGCAGTAGAATAGAACACGCGCATCAGGATAGAAGACGCGCAAGTACGGCACGGCCGCTGGTAGTTGGTCGACCACGAATACGTCAAAATAGTAGTTTGCAATGAGCGATTGAGTCAAGTGGAACTGCCTTAAGGTAGCGCAAAGAATGGACAGCTTCCCCGCGATGTTACGCGGAAACAGCCAATCGCCTAGAACCTCCACCTTCAGGGTCCCGTTCGAGGTCTCCTCAAACGCGTGCGTGGGATCATGGTGACTAGTGAAAATTGTCACTTCGTGGCCCTTTTTCTGCAGAGCTAGCGCGGCATCGACGACCAGCCGCTCTGCACCTCCGATGCCTAGATCCGGATGGATGAACGCCACCTTCATCTGAACTGGGGTTGACCTGTTGCGTGCTTCTGTGCAGTGGACTTTAGGCTCTTTGCAATATTTGGGGTTTCTTAGTGAGAGGTGTCCGGAAGTATGTTGCCCAACCCTGAATCTCGCGGCTCCAATTGCCTAGATGAGGCGCAGATCTGCACATGCAAGACGATCTATATCATGCAGGAAGAGGGTACGACCACCCGAAGGATGCATGGCGCGGTGGCCTATTTTCCAAAAAGGTCTTTCAAAAGTTGCTTCAGCCCGTAGTGTTTGTCGGGAGACTCCATAGGAGGGACTGAGGAGTGCAATGTCTTCGAATCTGCTTTGGGAACGGAGACGATACCTATGTACCGCTCTATCTCTTTCTCTATTCCAACAGTGACGGAAGCGTAGCAGCGCTCGATCTCGTTCTCGACGCTGAGGTACCCCCTGCGAGCCGTGGGTGGCGCTTGCAAGTTGTACCCACGAATCTGCATATTGATATCATTGATGGCATGCAAATATAAGACAGCATAAGAGGCTTCCCATGCCTCGTCACGGAAGGTTTTTGATTTGGCCAGTCGTATGGCCTCCTTTGCGTTGTTCTTAGCCAGGTTTGTGACTCTGTGCACCAGCCTTTCTTGGAGTCTCAGCAAGTTTTGCTCTCTGAACCTCTCGATGCGTTCTTTGACTGCTTTCTGTTTCATGATCCATGGAGGCGCGCCACCTTGCTTCTTGATGATGTTATTCATGATGTACTCAGTGAGGTCCAACTGAGGATTCCGGTTAGTGATGACCAGGCCGTCTCTACCGTCCTTGGCCGCCGTTCCTCGGGAAATGTCTTCAAACTTCTTGCTGGCAATGGCATTCTCGATTTCCTGCGAAGCTATGGACTCTATCCAGCCGCCGCTGCTCAAGCCACTTGATGCACTCGCTCTTGGGACTCTACTCGTTCGTCTACTGCTAACGAGCCGCTCATTGTGGCTTGGTCCCGCGCTCTTATTGAGCGTGTAGTCAAGCACATTCTCGCGCGCATTACTGAGCCGCTTCGAACGAGTCAGCTTCACGGGTTTGATGGAGTCCTCGAGCAGCCTTCTGCTGCTGTCCATCAGACTTTCAGAGCCATCCCACGGTCTAGCCTCGGCGATTTCCTTGCTCGACTTTGGCGCATGTGTAGGAACAGTCGCAAGACCTATGGTGCGCTGGTGTTCGTATTCGAATCGGCGGCGGTCGTCCGCAACTGCCGCAAGCTTCTCGGCAAAGGTGCGCGCGATCTCTTCGTTGTTAGTGCTGAACAACTTTCTGCCGAGCTCAATTCTTCTGATAGAGCCATTGAGATTGAGCTTCATACGACCACGAGCATCGAATGAATATGTTCGCCACCGCTTAGACTATGGACCAAGTTGCGATTCCAATTGCTTCACAAGAAATCATCACCCCCAAGCCGACTTACTTAGACCTATCCCTTTAGTCAGGCGCGTTGGCCAACGGTTATAGCAGGGGCGTGCCAAGTAATCTGTCAAATTTCAATTAGAAGGAGCGGGCCTTGTCGGCTGCCCGCTGCCTCCAGAAGCTAATTATGTACTCGGATTAGTCTATTCGTCAATAGGTTTGCCTTTACGGTGGCGCACGTCCACCGGGTTGAAGCCGTGGTGCTCTGACCCGAAGTAGGCCCACTCGGGGGTCTCGGCAACGTAATCCATCGGACCAAACGGCTGACCAGACTCGACGAGATCAAAGAACTTCGAGTAGTCAATATGCGTGTGCCACTTATCGTCGAAAAAGAAGCGGTCTTGGGCAAGAAGAATGCAGCACGAGTGAGCGTGCTCGGTAGCGATGCTATAACCCAGGCCGCGGAACTTCAGCTCAGCCTCTAGCTCAGTAACAAAGGCCACCACCTCGTCGTAGAATGGGACATTAGACATGCGGAGAGCATACGAAGGCGAGCTGCCGCAGAACGTTACGCCCTTGATCTCGACAAAGCACGGAACTCCTCTCTCAATCATGTCCGCGTAGCCCTGTACGTCATCCGTGTTGAATCCTTTCACCAAAGTCAGTCGATAAACAGTGCGCTGCTCCTGTCGGGAACGTATTATGTCGAGGCATTGCTCGAGCCTTTCCCAAAAGTCGCGATGCAGGGGTCTATCAACCTTTCTCAACGACTCTTTGTCACTCGCATCTATGGACACATACAGTTGAGTCACGCGCTTCAGGGCCGCTAGTTCGGCGGGGTGTTGCGCGTTGCAGACGAGGAAGCTGGATATATGTTGATCATGAAGCATCCCTACAAACTCATTGATGTGGGGGTAGAAAATGGGTTCCCCCACCAGAGACAAAGCGCAGTGACGGACGGTGAATGCTTCCGCAAATCTGGCGGCCTGAATGCCGGGGACGCCACGAAGCATCTTTATTTTCTGGTAATGGCCAGCAAGCGCGCCATCCAGGATGTCCTTGGGCTTGTCGACTTGCCACCTCCACGAAGTGCCCACAGGATTGGTGCCGTGACGCCAGCAAAACACGCATTTGTTCGAGCACGACAGTGACGGCGTCGTTTCCATGCAGAGATGACTGCGGATGCCGTAAAAGGCGAACTTGTAGCAGGAGCCGCGCCCTCGCAAGGCGCTCTTTGTCCACCGGCAGATCTTGACGCCGGAATGCGAGCCGACAATGGTGTAGCCCTGCTTCGTTAGTGCCTTGTACGTAGGGGAGTCTTTGGCAACCATCTCTTTCGCAGAGGTTTTGGTGGCTTGCGTGTTGCGCCTCGGCACGGCGCGGCCCATATCCTCCACATCCATGAGGGATGCATCGTTCTTCCCGTCAGGTTCGGGCTTTTCTTGCTCACCCTCGTCCCCTTCGGCCTCTTCATCTTCTTCAGCTTCGTCGCCGCTATCTTGAAGGTCCTCCGCACTGAGCTCTGGGATCTCTGAAGGGTTTTTGAGCTCATTTACTAGGTGCTGCGTGTACTCGTTGAACGATTGATCGATTGAGGTTTTAATGCACCCTTTGCCTAAGGGGAAGACACGTCGAGCGCCCAGCTTTCCCAGAAGCCGGTCGAACTGGACAGCCTGGTAGCAGTACTTCTTCTCTTCCGGCCAACTCTCCGAGTCCCCAATTCCAAACACAGAGAAACCTGCAAGCAGCCTGAGGGGCCCTGAATCGATCCTGAAATCGTTGTAGGTTTCCTTCATCATGTTCAAGACATAATCCAGAGGGCACTCTGTCTCATAGCTGGGCAGCACAAAGAGGTACAGTGTGTTGTGCAGCTCTTTCTTCGGGCTCACGAAGTACTCGTCGAGGTCATCAATGTAGTCCATGTTCATGAGCTCAGTCTTGTTGACCATGACACTATCCAGAACTTCTTGGAGACGTTTTGCGTAACGCTCGCTGCTGCCTGTCAAGGTTGAATAAAATATAGTGACCGGGGTGTCCAACGTCAGCAGTCTTGGCTTGTCGTTCTGTTTGAAAGCAGGTGCTGAGCCCTTTACGAACTTGCGCGGTTTCAAAGGTACCTCTTGCCTGTAGTACTCTCGACCAACAGTTGTCATGTCCACGGCCAATATAGGACTTCGCTTCTCCTCCTGGCGAGGAGGAGCCACACGCGCTGGTCGTGCCGCGCGATGCTTTCGCCTTAATAAAAATTGCCGAATCTCATAAATTACGAACAGACATTCCAAAACGATGAGAACCACCTGCCAGGATGGAACCCACATGTTCACAACCTACTGGTGCACCGAACACTGCCACGAGGTCAGTGTGACACCAATAGGCTTGTACTGAATAATTTTGTTTTCGCCGGAGAGGAGCGGGAGAGTAAAGTATGATTATTAATCATGGGGCCATTAGCGCTTCCCAACCGTTCGGTGTGGAAGCCGGCCGGTGGTGGTGGTGGAGGCCCGAGCTCACTCAATGGCATCATAAAACCATAACATGCGAGTTTTGAACATAAATAAATAATAAATATTTTGTTTGGAATCACTTTCGGTCGTGAGGGATCCGCGCGAGTGCAGCAGATTTCGGCGGGCTCTAGATGCCGCCACCCGAGCGCTCCACCGGGACGAGCAAGTCTTTGTCGTCTTGCTTCTGCGCAGGCCTGTAAACAAAGCTGCGAACGACAACAAGACTAGCTGCCGTAATGCCTAGGATACCGAAGGTGGTGGCCTTGCTTGATCTCCGGAATGGTCCCAACATTGTAGCTAGTGTGATGGTTGTACGGAGTAGCATGGTCCCTCAAGAGCAGCTTTATATATACCGCTCTAGCCAGGGTTCTGGAATTTTATCGCAGGCAAGCATGACGTCAGTCAAGGTAGGGCAAGGTAAGATGACTTTGACGACCGGATAATTTTCTTAAGAGAATTCGAAAAAATCTTCGCGGCTGCGATGAATAATTTTTAGGCTTGGGAGCCCCTCATGACTGGTGGGAGGCGGCAGAGGCCTCAATTTTTGCCCTGAGCAGCAACGTCAGTAGTAGTTGATGGACTTGCTGCTATCAGCTAGATAACTCCTGATTGGTTGCCAGGGCGATGCATGAAGCGCTCTTGCCGGGAGCGCATCGTATTAATCAGCGCGGCCGATGAAATTCAGATGTATGCGGCGCCCTCTGGACTATGCACAACCGCCCGGGTAGGGGCTGCGAAAGCAAACACACGTACACACTCGCACATAGCGGTTAGACTCAGTGAAATCATCAAGTAAACGTAACATTTGGCGACCCTCGAGAAGCGCACATGCATTCACATGTCGAGGTGGGGCAGGCCCATTTTCAAAAGCTCAGTCTCTATCTACGAAGTACATTTTAAGCGACTACCTTGCTACCTCAAATTGTTGGTGGCAAAAAATAAATAGGGGCGTCAGGTGGTGCCTAGTCAATATCCCTCTCAAACTGAGACGCACAAAGGCGAGGCACGCGGGACAGATACGCAGACCCAACCCCTCATTACTACACGGTAAATAGTCGGCGCCCCAACATGGCTCAGACACCAATCAATCACTTACCGGATAGCCGTGTTTGATAATGGCACAGATAAGGGCACCGCTCTGTTTCCGTTGAAGCACTGCCGCGGGTCGCAAGCCCGCGCGTTTAATCTATACCACCTCTACACTATAAACTGTGCCCTCACCCGGGTCGATCTGATCTATAACTGCAAGCCACAATGTAGACCCACTCCTCGCTAGCATCACTGCTCGCACAGAAATCACTGAATCGAGAGTTATCCTAGCCGCGGGCACCACCTTCAACTCAGGCCTGTCGGCCCATCAAGTTTCATGGTACATGCTAACAGTTTTAGCTTTCAACGGTCGAAGCTCTTATGATCATTACATAATTTTTTTTTCCAAAGGCGGTGAGGATCAAGAACAAGAGCCTTAACTTCTTCAAGAACAGACTGTTTTCCGTGGTCGCTACTTCAATACATGAGTAGCGACAGTGAAGTAGATGATCTGCAGCGGTTCGAGCAAGCACGACAGCGAGACTTGGCGTCGAAGGCGGGCCTTCGCGCCAGTACAGCGATAGACGAGGAGTCCAGCGAGGAGGAGGTTCTGGGATTGGATGTGGATTCCTCGGAGGACGAGTCAAAAGGACAGGAAGGATACTACGAGCAAGACGATGAGACCATTGCTGAACGTCGCGGTCGCACCAGCCGTGCGCTGGACGACAATTGGGGCGAGACTCGCGACAACTACTTCGGTGGTGAGGACGACATAGGCGCGGAAGAGGGCGCTAGTGATGAGGAGGAAGAAGAGGCTCTCCGTTTGCAGCAGCGCGAGCTCGAAGATATGGACCCCGCCGACTTCGTAGACGAGGACGACCTGGAAGGGTGGAAACATACTGCCGAGGACATCGACGACGATCCGCAGGTGGACACCGCGCTCATTGACCCATCCGCCATGACCCCTGACGAGCGCAGAGCGCTGCTCGACGAAAAGTTCCCTGCCGTGGCGCTTTTGAGTGATGAGCTCTCCAAGTTCGCATCGTGGCGCGAGGAACTGAGCGCCGAGGAGAGCCAGAAGCCTCAGGAGATCGTCGAGGCCGGCCGTGCTGCTCTGGCTACGTATGAGGGTCTGATCTACTCATTTTTTGCCTTGTTCACGGACAGACTTCAGTCCAAGGGCATCAGCGGCGTGCTCAATCTCGACGAACACCCTATAAATGAGGGCTTGCTCATGGCTCGTCAGATGTGGTACAACTACCGACAATGGCGACCACATGGCCGCAAGGCGACACAGGCGCACGCGCAATCGTCATCATTGGCGCCTTCGGCGCCTTCGGCGGGAGTGTTCGAAGACTCCGAGGCAGAGAGTGGCTCTGAGCTGGAAGGGTCAGAGCTGGGCAACGAGTACGGCGAAGACACCGACGCTTCCTCTGATGCACAAAGTCTGACGGGCCTCGATGAAGAGTCGGAGGACGAGTTCAGCATTGCGAGGCCCGAAAAGAGTCTGCCGAAGGCCACGAGACCAAGAGTCGTGGGCGATTTCGACGAGACTGCGGACACAATCGAGCAGCAGGCGCGGGCGAAGAACAAGCAAAGCCTCAGGTTCTACACCTCGCAGATTGGCAAGGGCGAGATAAAGCGGCCCGACTACTCCGGCGACCTCGACCTTCCCTACCGTGAGAGGGATTTTGAGAGACGCCAGCGGCTCATGGCCGAGGCTCAGAAGCGTGGCCAGCAAAGCAAGGACGTCCTCGGAGGCGACGACGTTGAGGACGCGCGGGAGGCCCCCGGTTCGGCGGATGCGAACTCCGCATATGCGCGCATGAAGCAGCACCGGGCGGCCCAGAAGGAGGAGAAGCAGAAGCGCCACTCCGAGGCCATCAACGCCGCGAGAGCCGGCCGCATCTCCGAGTATCTTGCGGAGAACCCCAATGTGGACAAGCGGGCCATTAATTACCAGATCGAGAAAAACAAGGGGCTCACGCGGAAGCGAAAGAAGGAGAACCGGAACGCGCGTGTCAAGAAGCGCGTGCGCTACGACGCTGCTCAGAAGAAGCTCAAGGGCGTCCGCAAGGTGTACCAGGAGTCGCAAGGCCCTTACCAGGGCGAGCTTACGGGTATTCGCAAGAATCTTACGCACAGCACACGCTTCAAGAACTAAGTATTATATTTATTTGGCCACCTTTCTCCCCGCATCAGGAAGGGGGCAAAGACCACACAAATATCACTAATCGATTAATGGCGAAATAGTCTGATCCGCCAGCAGACTAGGCGGGGCGGACCGTAGGTTCGCGAGAGGTGTGGGAGAGGGGGCTTTGTTCTCGTTTACGTATGCATGCCGTCGCCAGGACGGGCAATTTTTTGGGTACGTTTCTTGGTAACAACCTTGAACGATGGGTCCTGCTCAACGACGTTGGGGTTGAAGCGGTTCAGGACGTCCGCCCAGGTCTCTCCCGGCGCCATGCTCGCCTCCGCGCTCTTCTTGCGGCTCAAGAAGTCGGAGGCGAAGCGGCGGCCGTCAAGGGTCTTCGAGTAGCTATATATGCTCTCTGCGATGAACTCCTTGGCGGAGCCGTTGGCCGGGAGCGACAGGAAGACCCCCAGAAGCTCCATGGCGTCGATGCCCTTCATGAGGTCCTTGAAGCTGACGCGCGCCCAGTGGACGAGCTCGTCCGTGGGCCGCGCCTTGCTCGCGGTGGCCGTCACCGAGGCGATGCTGGGTTGGGTGCGCTGGTTCGGAATCTTCGCGCTGCGCACGGCTGGTCCAGCCGCCGCGCGCGCCGTGAAGTCGTCGGCCACCAGAGGCTTGGGCTTGAAGGGGCTCTCCGTTTTGAGCAGGGCGGGCTTCGACGGAATCTTGCTGGCGCTGACCCCCGGGGCCGAGGCAAGGGAGCTGTTGGAGCCAGACTTCCTGTTTTTGAGCGCCTGCTCTTTCTGAATGTCGGCCAGCGACCGCGCCGGCTGCACGGCTTTCTTGCTCCAGGTAGGCGTCGGGCCCGCGATAGGAGATGCCTGTCGAGCCGGCGACTGGCCGAACAGCGGCTGGAACTGCTGCTGCTGCTGGTGCTGGTGCTGCTGCGAGGGGTGCTGCGGCAGCGGCTGGATCTGCTGATGCGAGAACTGCTGTGACTGCAGCAGATCCGGCTGGGCCTGCAGCAGCTGCTGCTGCTGAAGCTGCTCGAGCGGGAGCCAGCGCGGCTGCGCCTTGCGCGAGGAGCCGTTGGAGGCGGCGCTCTCCGCTTTTTTCTTCTGCTGTTTGCTCAGCTCCTGCTGCTGCTTGAGCTCAGCGATGCTTATTTGGGGCGACGGCTTCGAGGGCTTCTTCCAGGGGTCCGTGGCAGGCGCCGGGGCGGGCTCCGCGCGCGGCGAGGCCACGGCCACGGCCTCGGCCTCGGCCTTCGGCGACGCAGGCTTAGGGAGGGAGCTCAAGCCTGCGGCCGCCAAGCTCGGGGCAGCGTCCTCGCCGGCCCGCACCGAAGCCGCCTCCAGCGGGGTGCGGGGTTCCGGCTTGCTGTCCACGTCGCCCGGGCTTCCCACGGCCAGGCGGCTGATGGCCTGCGCGACGTTGTCGCCCGGCGCCAACGAGGACTGGCGCGAGGGAAGAGAGTCCGTCCACGCCTGGTCCGCCGCCGATGCGGCCGCGGCCGCGGCGTCAGGTTCTTCTACAGCTTGCGGAAGGCCCGCTGCGTCGCCGGCGTTGCCGCCGGGGTCCTGTCTGTTCATCACTTCTGCCGCGCGGCGGATGACGGAGACCCAGGCGCTCCCGCTCAGGAGAACGACGAACGGCTCCTCGCTGCCCGTCACCTCCTTGAGCGACCCGAGCGAGATGAAGAACGAGTCCGTGACGCGCCGGATGAGAGTGATGTCCATGAGGTACGCCAGCCACTCGTTCATCTGCGTGCCGCTGAACGGGCCCTGCATCTGGCCCTGGAGGTCGATGTAGTTCCAGAACATGTTGGAGGGCGGCAGCACAAGCTCGTCCGGCGCCTCTGCCTCGGGGGTCGGGATCAGCGCCGCAGCGGCAACGCCGGCAACGCCGAGCTTGGTCGGCATGGGGCTTTTTGCCTTGCTGTCTGGCTGCAGTCCCGCGCCCCAGGACAGCTGCGAGTCGTGGCGGCCCTTGATGCCGCCCGTATCTGGCTGCACCGCGTCCAGAGCCTGCCCGCCGCCGAAAGCGCCGTTCACGCCCGGCTGACCCGGCGCGAAACCGAACTGGCTGCCGCCATATGGCGCGCCGAACTGTGAAGACCCGAACTGAGTGTTCCCTCCGAACTGGGAGCCCGACTGTGCGTACGGGCTGGGATTTTGTATGCTTGAGAACTGGTTGCTTCCCAGCTGGTTGCTTCCCAGCTGGTTGCTTCCCAGCTGGCTGCTTCCCAGCTGGCTGCTGCTGCTGCTGCTGCCGCCGCCGCCTCCAACGGCGCCGAAGGCCGACGATGGCTGCGCGCCGGCGAAGCCCATTAGCCCGCTGCTGCCGCTGTTCGCGTACTGATATCCGAGCCCGGAGAACGGACTCGACAGGGAGGCCGAGAATGCGTTGAAGCCACTGAGTCTGTCTGTTGACGAGCCCGCGCCCGTCGCGGGCGCGTCCTTCTTCGGCTGGGCCGGCGCCGCGCCCCAGCTTGCTCCCGTGGGGACCTTGCTCAGGCGCCTCTGGTCGGCGAGCGGGGTGCCTGCATCCCTCAAGGCGTCAGGTTTGAGCGCCGAAGACGCGGCCGCCGGCGATCCCAGCCTTGATGTGGACTTAGACGCTAGATTATTGAGGCTGGTTGCGGAGCCCAGGTCACGGTTACTGATCGACTCGTAGAGAGAATACTGGCGATTGAACGGCGAGTCCATGGTGAAAAGATTTCTGGGAGGCTGGTAGACTGGAGCTTGGCGGTGTTCTCGGCCGGGCGAATAGCGCGCAATGTGTTCTTTCTGCAGGAGTAAGAAGTTGGTGCACGCTAATTTTTCTCCCAACACCGCGAAGCGGTCCTGCTGCCCACAGACTACCACCAGGCGATGCAAGCTGACGCGTGACAAGGAGGAGAGGGCCTCCGCCGTTAAGGGTTTCAGGAGCACCCCCAGATAAGTGTTGCGTGCGCAGCGCGTCGTCAAACACATGCACGTTGCTGCAGACGCGCGATTGTTTTAGAATCTCGTAAAAATTACAGTGCTGACTAGCTAGATATTTGCGACACGCGAGATCGCTGCGTGGGAGAGGCACTGCTCGGGGCTCACTGAAGTTGGGTAGCGGGCTCGCTCACAGCTTACCCACAGCTCGCCCACGGCTCTTTGGAGGACGACAAGCTTTGTGGCTGGGCTACACAGCACAGCTTCGAAGGATACTGCGTGCCTCACAGCACTGACTCTCTGTGAGCTGTGCAGTCTACTGACGTGCTAGCTAGCGCAGAAGGGGGGCTTCGAGGGCTCAGTGGTTGCGTCGTCGCTGGTCATACTTACCGGCAACCCCACAGCCCGTGTAAACCAAGCTACATGGCCATCCTGCGCTGGAGCTCGCCGTGGAAGTCGAACTTGTGGTCCTCGTCCCGGTAGACGTCTTCCCAGTCCAGCGAGGCGTCGTTGTTTCTCAGCACATCGAGGTGCACGTTGGAGGGGCCGCCCACGGCCATCGGCACGAACGAGGACTGCTCCACAATCTTGATCTCCATGCTCCGCTTGATCGGTTCCGCCGCGCCGTGAGCGCGCTGCAGAAGCTTCATCTTGAACGCCTCCTCGTTGCTCTTCCAGTTCGCCACGCGCGACTCCAGCGGGTGCGGGTCATTGAAGGCTTGCGCGGCGGGGCCGGGCGCCGCCTCGAGCTCCCTGGACGCAGACGGCTTGATGAGCTGCTTCTGCGAGAACTCCTGAGGAAGTATGCTCATTTCAGACCTTAGACCACGAAGTGCACGAGAGAGGGAGGAGCGCCCTCTCGCCGCCGACGCTGGGCGCTAAGTCTGCCTTTCCCGCCAAATCTTTGAGCGTATCGTGTGCCTTCAATGGCGGGGTGGTGGTGGTGACGGCTCCAGGCGGGGGGAGACCACGCTAGGCGTAGTGGTACATTAGGTGTGCACGCTCTCTCTCTCTCTCTCGTGCACGCGCACGCATGAAGGCTGCACGCGCTCGCGCGTCGATGCGACATCATGAACCTCTTAGTCAGTTCGCTACACCTTTAATTTTTCTTCAAAAAAAAAATAATAAGTGCCTTATGCGACTCTAGATTTTGCGACTTCATCCATTGTTCACCTCCAGCGTAGCCACATCACTCACCAGCACCAACGAAACCGGCTTTGAGATGCAACCCAGGCCCCTCCGATGAATGTTGCCCGATTTAGTCCCGACGGCCGGTTCGTAGCCAGCGCCGACGGCTCGACGCCGCGCCTGTACCTGCACGCGCTCAACCAAGAGACGCTCGAGCTGTCCATGGTGGTGAGCGGCGACTTCCACATCCACCCCATCAACGACATCGCGTGGTCGCCCTGCAGCCGGTTCATCGCCACGGGCGGCGAGGACTGCATCATCGTGATCTGGCGCGTCGAGTTCAGCGGGCGGACGAACCGGCCGCAGCTCGAGCCGCGGCGCGTCCTGCGGGCCCACGTCGCGGCAGTCACGACGCTCGCGTTCAACTACAAAGGCACCATGCTTGCCTCGGGCAGCGTGGACGAGAAGATCATTGTCTGGAACGTGAAGGGCGGCACGCTGTTCAAGCTCCTCAACGCGCACTCGCGACCGGTCGTCTCCGTGGACTTCAGCTACGACAGCAAGCTGCTGCTGTCGGCGAGCCACGACGGGTACGTGCGGATCTGGAGCCTCATCGACGGCATGGCGCTCCGCATTCTCAACGGCGCCGAGGAGCTGTTGCCGATCACAGCGGCGGCCTTCACCCCGAACGCCGCGTACGCCGCGGTCTCCCACACCGACGGCGTGACGCGCATGGTGAACCTCACGAACAAGACCGTGGTGAAGGAGTACGGCAACGAGCGGCAGCTCACCGCGCAGAGCAACGGCGCGAGCGGCGGCGCGAGCGGCGGCGCGGCCTCCGCGGCCGCCCGCGGGCCCCCGTCGAACCTCGACATAATCTCTTTCCCCAACGCCGACGACGCCAAGACGAACGCGGCGCACTTGTATTCTAGGGAGCTGGCGTTCTGCCGCCCCAACAACCTTCTGGTCGGCAAGCCCCACGGGGTGGCCGTGTACGATATAAAGTCGCAGCAGCATGTGAAAACCCTCGGGTGCATGGACGTGCTGTGCATAGATACCAACGAGCTGCTCGAGCTCGGTCTCTGCAGCGGAGACCAAGGCATTAAAATATTTAAGCTTAATCACTCTACTTGAACCCGACGCGGTCGACGTTCGTCGCCAGCAGCGAGACGATGTTCTCCTCCAGCCGCTCGTTGACCGTGTCCTCCAGGTGCTTCTTGGGGTCCTGCTTGCCGACGTAGCGCGTCTTCAGCTGCTCCTCGGTGAGCTCGCGCTCCTCCGCCACGCGCTGCGTGTATTGGCTGGCCAGCTTCACGAGCCGCGCCACGGCCTTTTCGTTGCTCTTCTCCTGCTGCGCAAAGGACACGATCTGCAGCCCGGAGGCCCAGTCGTCTTTGTGCACGTTGAGCAGCATCTGCTCCTCGATGGGCGCCTTGCGGAACTTGATGTTGATGGAGTAGTAGTGCCGGTTGAGGCCGTGGATCAGCGCCTGGATGCTGGGCTTGTTCAGGTAGCCCAGGTTCGACGTCGTCTGACGCGGCTCCTGGCCCATCATCATGACGGTCTGCGAAATCAGCCGGAAGGCGTCGATCACCACTTTGCCTTTCACACTCTGAATGGGGTCGACCACAACCGCGACCGCGCGCGGGTTCAGTCGCTCAAAGGCCTGCTGCGTATTAATGTCGACGCTCGAGAGCCAGCATCCGAAGCCAGGGTGGGAGTGGTACCAGCCAACAACCATCTGGTCGCGCCCAGTCTGCTGCAGCATGTCCATCATCCGCGTCTGGAACACCTCGTCCACCGCCTCAACAGACACGCCAGTGCCGCTCTGCGGCATGGCGAACACGTCGGTGACATGCACTGTAAACTCGTCCACGAAGTCGCCCAGCATCAGGCCCATCACCTCCATTGGCACGCCGGCCCGGCCGTGCTTGAGCATCTTCAACAACGCCAGCGAAGAGATGTGCACCGTCTCGGAATTATCTATAACATCCTCATTCCCGGACAAACCGTTCAGGGAGCCAAAACCCCCGGCCTGGCTGACCAGTCGCTGCAAATCCATATGTGCTTGGTTCGGTGTCGAGATTGCAGCGGCGTTCGCTCAATGTAAATGACCTGCTTACGTATGAACGTGCCTCACCCGGCCCCCATTGCGGATCCACTGTGGCGAAGACTAGGCCCACCGTGCAAAGCACGTTGACTGCGAGTGCAGCTGAGACTCTGCGGGAGTGCGAGAGTGTTTATTCCCCGAATTTGTAAACTCGATTGCAAGAATAGGTCTCGATGCCTACGCCTACGAGCTCTCTAATATGCAGCCTTAAGGAACAGTAGTAAGGACAATACCTGTTGAACTTCGTAGTCTGAAGCTTTTTGCTTCGGTTTTAGCAATGAACCAGTTCGGGTTTGACATATTTTTATGCAGGTTCAATTGGTGTTGTAGTCTACCTGACGAAATCGAATCTCGTCTTGGCTAGTGCTATATGTATGTTTGTGGTCGCACTATGACAATAATATGCGCTGGTGGCTCTGTTGGAGATCATCGCTGAGTAAGGGGCCTATGGCGTAATTGGTAGCGCATCAGACTCCAGTTCTGAGGGTTGAGGGTTCAAGTCCTTCTGGGCTCACTTTTTTGTCGGTTTTTTTTTGGTCTATGTTCGATTCAGCAGTTCACGCGCCATTGTACTGCAACTTATATCTCAAGGTCCGGTCAGGCGGAAATTCAGATGTTTTGCGCGTCCTGTCGGCATGAAGGATCGAGATTGCACACACCATCTAAATTATGTCCCCCTGACAAATGTAAGGCACTCAAAATTACAGACCGGGTCTCCAGCAGGTTTTCTACTGCATCCTTACAGGGCCTATGGCGTAATTGGTAGCGCATCAGACTCCAGTTCTGAGGGTTGAGGGTTCAAGTCCTTCTGGGCTCACTTTTTTGCCTCGTCTCCCACCGAGAGGACCGGCTTCTGCACGAATTTATATAAAACTGTAACACAGATACGGTGTGCGAGACATAACGGTCTTTTTCCTCGTTTTGCTGTTCGCAAATTGACTCGCTAGTATTGGCGTAGTCGTGTCGAGCCGCTTTTGTCGTGGGAAGCGGTGGATGATCGAATCTGGTCACATAGATCACCTAACCATACTTCCACCCGAAACAGAACAGGCCGTGTCATGACCGGGGGTGCGCTGCGCCTGCCACCCGTTCAATCCATCCGGACGAGTTTCAAAGTATCCAAGGCAGATGTCACAGCTTCTCTCATAAAGCAGGGCGAGCTCAGAAATCGATCTTCCCCGGCCACGCTTCATGGGTGGGTTCACAGGAAGCCCAGAAAACTCAACAAAGCTTTGACATTCATCGATATCAGGGACACCAAGGGGGAGGTCATCCAAATCCTCGACAAGAGCAGTCCGAGTCTTCTCAAAAATGTGAAGCCAGACTCCACGGTCAGCGTAAAGGTGGTGCAGAACGGCGAGGATCTTGAATGCCAAGATGTGACGGTGCTCGGCGAGGCCAATCTTATACCGGGACAGCTTCTGGCGGAGGAAACCAGGCAATGGCCTGCCAAATACCGCTACATACAGCTGAGAATGCCGCAGTTTCAGAAGACGCTTCGGGCGCGGGCTGCCATTCTCCGAACTTGCCGCTCCGTTTTGGAGGGCGAAAGCTTCACGGAAGTAGAGACTCCAATTTTATTTAAGTCAACTCCGGAGGGCGCCCGCGAGTTTCTTGTTCCAACGCGAAGAAAGGGGTATGCCTATGCGCTTCCTCAGAGCCCTCAACAGTACAAACAGTTGCTCATAGCCTCGGGCATTGACAGGTACTACCAGATCGCGAAGTGTTTTAGGGACGAGGACCTGAGAGCAGATCGGCAGCCCGAGTTTACGCAGCTTGACCTGGAAATGGCTTTTGCCCAGCCTCGAGATGTCCAGGCTATTGTGGAGAAAATTGTTAGAGCGTCCTGGAAGAGCGTCGGGCGTGAGCTCTCCAGTCTTGGCCCGACCGACGAGCCTGGCTTCGCGCGACTCTCCTATGCAGAGTGCATCAGGAAGTATGGGATTGACAAGCCTGATTTGAGGCGCCCCTTCGAAATCACTCCACTTCCTCAGCTCACGCCGCGCGGTCATTCGGCTTTTCCCGTGTTCGAGTTCATCAGCGTTCCGCAAGAGTCGCGCAACCGCCTGGCCGCGTCTACAGACGCAATCCCGCGCGTCAGCTTGGTGACCTTTGAGAGTGAACAGCAACTCAAGGACGAGCTCTCAAAACTTGCCACATTCAGTGATGAAGACTGGCCAGAGACCTACAGGATACTATCTGATGCCATGCGAGCCAACAATACTAACACTCTAGCATTTGGGGACCGACAAGAGATAAGCTATGAGAATCCTACCCCACTGGGAAAATTGAGACAGTCGCTGGTGTCCGCGGACGGTCCTGAACAGTTGGGAAAAAGCATAGCTATTTGGGTAGAGAAGTTCCCCTCGTTTGAACCCACTGAGACCGATGCAGAGGGATCTATTTATCCGAACTACAACTACAACCAGTTGAGAGCCACTCACCACCCATTCACGATGGTGGACCTGGAGGACTACAAGTACCTGGAGAAGGAGCCGCTGAAGTGCCATGGGATGCATTTCGATCTCGTCATTGATGGAGTCGAGGTTGGCGGGGGCAGTCAGCGTATACATTCCAGCGACCTCCAGCGCTACATCTTGCAAAATGTGTTGAAGGTGAAAGATCCCGACTACTTGTTCGGGCATCTGCTCGGGGCCCTGGAAACGGGGTGCCCTCCTCACGCCGGACTTGCCATTGGTCTAGACCGAATGATTGCTATGTTGCTGGGATTCTCCAGCATACGCAATGTCATTGCGTTCCCCAAAACAAATACAGGAACGGATCCGGTCGTAGACAGTCCCAGCAAACTCACGGCGGAACAGCTTGCTGAATATCGTCTCAAGCTGGTGTGAATTATAATTAGCATATAAACTGTACATAGAACTTCTTTAAAACACATCGGTCGAGCATGTGCAAACGTTTCGCAGATTGGCAAGCTAACGGAAAATGCCTTCGCGGAACCGCCCTTTAATAAATGAAAATGTTGTCCTGTTGGTGGATTACCCCCATGATGTGATGATTAGTACATGTAGCGGAAACTTGGCTTCAGATCGCCGGTCAGCTCCTCCGAATCGTCGTTGATTTCGTTGATCTTTGTTTGACCCGCACGTAGTTTGGCGCGCTCCTTGTTGGTCCTCATGATCCCTATGAGGTAAACAAGGCAGTTAGCCATGCTGAAAAGCAGCATAGCAAGGGACACCCACAGACCCATGCCGTATTTGGGCGCGTCCTGGGTTCTGTAGACGAAAGTCGATATTATACCACCAATATTGCCGAAGCCGACCTGGAAAGCCGACACAGTCATCTTGCGTACGTGGCCCGCAAAATTCATGTTGACCCAGCAGATAATTAGTGGCATGCCGCTGTATAGACCCACGGCGACCAAAAAGCAGGCCGCGTAGCGTACGTGCTTGTTTTCAACAGTGGGATCAGTTCCAAGGAGGATCCCGTAACCGACAATTGCCACCGAAGCACAGAACACGGTGAATGCATACCTGTGCCTTGCCAGGTCTGATACTAACGCGAGTATCATACTGACCCCAAAGGTACATACCCATGGATAAATGGAGTACACTTGGACGTCCACTGGACTCAGTCCGAAGGTCTTAATGATGGCGACCGAAAAGTAAGCGTAGCCGTAGGCACCAACAATCTGTCCGAAATACATGAAGGCAACCACGAACACCTTCCAGTCCTTGAAAACCTTGAGTATGTCCTTCGCCGTGATGGCAGTCTCGAAGTTGGACTCACCCTGGTCAACAGCGAGCTTCTCTTTGATGTATTCCCTCTCGTTCGGTTTGAGGAACCTTGCCTGTTCGGGGAAGTCAGCAATCAGAAGGAACAACAGCAGCCCACAGAAACACGTTATAGCGCCCTCAAGAATGAAAATCCACTGCCAACCCTTGATGCCGTGATAGTCATGAAAGTTGTTGCAGCCGTAAGCTATCAGGCCTCCGAACGCACCAGCGAGCGAGGTGCTGCAAAAGAAAAAGCTGTATCGCTTTTGGGCTTCCGAGCGCGTATACCAGCTGCCAAGCAGGTAGAAACACGACGGGAACATTGATGTTTCCATCAAGCCTAGCAGAATGCGGGTTACGAGAAGCTCGTGGTAGTTTCTGACGAAACCTTGACCAATGCTGATTGCGCCAAACGAGATCAAACAAATCGGAAGAAAAATGTGAGGGCTGAATTTCTTGAGAAGCCAATTGGCAGGGATCTCAAATACGACGTATGGCACGAAGAACACGGCAAGAGCAATGTTGTATTCCTGTCCTTTGAGACCAATGTCTGCGCCCATTCCGTACGCGTTGGCGTTCGAGATATTGACACGATCCAAAAAGGCAAGCAGGTAGAGCAAACATATAGGCAGGATGATGCATGCATCACTTTTGATCTGGAGCCACCGCTTATTTACGCCATGTCTAGTCGCCAAAGTATCATAAAAGTCCTTCGTGTCTCGTACCAACTCGATTGATTGGGGAACAGCTTTTTCAATGCTGTTCATAGAAGGAGAGGACCACTTTTCACTGCTGTGGTCCCCCAAAGGCTTGTGGCCAAGGGTGCTGACCTCCTCCACAGGTGTAGCCATACTCTTAATCAACGACGTTCCGAGGACAGCGAGTCAAGCTAAAAACACTTTGAAGCAAATTCAAAGACACGATTCAGTCGCGCGAGCTTCAGCCCATTTATTCTCATGAACGACCGACCTGACTCTTGCAGAATTTTTTAGTCAGTCATGCGTCTACTAACCCTATGCAGCTAGTGAGCCCCCCGCTTTTTTCCTGACGCATCCTTAATCAAAATGCAATTTTGAACGACGAATTCTGTAAGTCTCGCGGCAGCTATCGAGTGTTCGCGCGCTTCGCACAAAACTATCTAGCAAAATTAATTTCAGCGGAAACACGTTCAACTGCAAGAGCACTAGGTGCCGTATGCACCTTTTCAACATCGGCCCGAAGTAATCAAAAAACCCAACCCTTGCGAGATCGGCTGCACCTAAAGAGGGGCATGCACAAGCCTAAGATCAGCAAGTCTCTTAGGGGACATACCCATCACATAGTTAGAGAGAGCTTGAGCGTCTATTCCGTGGTATGTTTGATTGAATCACGCTCAGAGGAGATGATTAGAACTAGCTACTCATGTTGCGGCGTTGACTTGCGTGATTCCCCCAACGGTCGATCCGTGCAGGGCTTGGCTTATATAGTCTACTCGCACAGCCTTATATTTTACCCGAAATAGTGTAGTCAGTCTTGGGCAGAACCTGGATAGCGTAGCCATCGGGGTCTGTGATTGTTTGCACACCCTCATAGGTCGCCAAAGTAGTGGGAACAACCTCAACACCCTGGGCCTTCAGACCCTCGACAAACTTCTCCGGCTCGTCCACACTGATGCCGAAGTGGCTGAACCCCAGCGGCTCCGTGTTTCCAGTGTGGTAAGAAACCTTGTCATCCTTCTCACTTTCATAGTTGTAAGTAAGCTCTACGATTCCCTCAATACTGGCCTTGCCATGGGCCTCGGCGCCTTCGGGGTCGAAGGACAAGAAGAACAGCGAGAACTTAGCTTGAGGAAAGTCCATCGTATCCACCAGCGACATGCCTAGCTTTTCTTTGTAGAACTGCAGAGAAGCGTCTTTGTCTTTCACACGGATCATGCTGTGGTTAAGCCTCAGGTTGTCGGTGGGTCCGCCGGACTCGTCCTGGCCGTTGGGCACGAGCTCGATCCAGTAGCCATCGGGGTCCAAAACGAACGCGAGGAACTTCATGTTGCCGTCCTTCAGCCTCTTCTGGAACTTCACGCCAGCGGACTCAAGCCTCTCGCAAAAGGCATCAATGTCAGGGACCGTGAAGCAGATGTGACCAAAACCTCGGCCCGGGTCCTGGTTGCCGTTGTTGGCCTTGAAATTCTCAACAGTGGAAGTGTGTTGGTGCGCAAGCTGCAGCAGTCCTCCCCTAGCAAAGAACGGCTCGTTCTTATACAAGGTCGTGGGACCAGCGAGACCGAGAACGTACTTGGAGAAGCCCTGGTTCTTAGACTCTAAGGTCTTCAACAAGGTCATCCCGAAGTGCTTCTCGTAGAAATCAATGGACCGCTTGGGATCAGCGATCCGGAAACATGTGTGATTCAGAAATTTCTGACCCCTATTAGTCGCCATCGAGCTCAGGAGACGCGGTCTATTTCGATAAACAAGCAACCGTTGTGATACTCAACCTTTTATGGTCGTCTGCGCGTCTGACCCCTGCCCATCGTTCCTCGCCACCCTCCATGAACCAAGGTTTATAGCTGATAAGTTGGACACCCCTGTTTGAGCCGCACGAAGAAGCCCCCCGGCACACAATGCACTCATTACATCTAATATTTTGAGCCCAATGGGGTCGGTCCATGTTTATTTTCAGCTAATGGATGGGGCGGCGGATGCGGGCTCGCAGCTCTAGTCCCACTACATGTTTGGCGCACTCAACGCTATCTCAACCCTGAAAAATACCACAGGCTTCCGTGGTAGATGAAGGAGAAGCCGCAGAAGCCTGCTAAATCATCGAAGAAGGCAAAAGGCGATCCGGAACCGGAGCCCGAGCTCACGCCGAAGCAATTGAAAGAAAAGCGAAGAGAGGAGGCTCGTGCCAAAGCTGCTGAAACTCGTAAAATCGTGACTGCCGGGGTTGGCCAGTGGACGGGGAAGCTGCCTGCTCAGCTCTTGAACGAGCATGCGCAAAAAATGAAGTGGGAGCGTGTCGAATACCCCCTCAAGGCATTTGGCAGAGACCCGGATCAGGAGTGGGTGGGCTCGGTCATTCTTGCGAGGCGGAACGCGAAAACAAAAGAGATAGAGAGAGTGCGCTTTGATCCTCCGGCCGATAGAGTCGCGCGACAAAAAACGCAGGTGGAGGCCAGAAACTACGCTGCTACATACGGAATGCATCGCGTGCTCTCGCACAGAAACATGAAGATGATGCTGCCACCTGCTCACCGAGACTTGTGGATTCTTCTCGACGAGGACAAGGCGCGCGCCAAGGAGCACGAGAAGTACAAGTGGGATGAAGACCCTTGGCAGGCGGAGAAGGACCACAAACTCTCCAGACAGAAGTTTGAGCAAGCTAGGAGGGACCGCGAGGAACGGCTCGAGCACGAGCGAATCGCCATGGAGGCTCAGCGCGAGGCAGACACCGCCTCCCATGGCTCCTCAGCGAAGTCGTCTTCAGCCTCAAAGGAGGCTTCCCCGAGCCCAAGCAATCTAAGACCCAAGCGAGTGCGGTTCAACAACACTCTCATCATGTCTCGCACGACGCGATCAATATTAGAACGCGTCATCCGCGAGAACAAAGGTTTTCGATTCTCCACTGCAAATGCTCTGAGCAAAGCAGAATCTCCTGAGAAGCACGCCCAACTATCGCAGATGCTCGAGAAGCTCGGCTTTTACAAGGCCTTCGTTCAAGAATCTCTGGAATACACATCCACCCTGAGCACAGCTCTGGCATGGCTGCTCATACATGTGCCAGAGGACGACCTTCCGAAGAAATTCATGCCGACCGAGATCGGCTTCACTGCACGAATCTCGTCCAACATGGCAGTTGAAACAGTCAGCTCTCAGCTGCAATCTTTTGGCTACTCCGAGGACGTAGCACGCGAAAGCGCCGAAAGTACAGACGGAACGCTCGCTTCATCAATTATTGCACTCACGAGCTCCTTCGTAAATGCAGAACAGCCTCCACCCGACTCTAACGCTCAGGGGGATCCTGCAATGTGGGCGGAAGAGATGGAAAGCCTTGCCGCCATGCTCGATCCATCTCAGCTGAAAAGCGGTGACAGCTACTGCACGATCACGTCTAGGAAGATGGGAGCCTCTATCAAGTTCTTCGAACCCCCTGCATATCCCAGCGCTATACCTGGGATAGCAGTCGAGCCCTTAAGTGGCACAAAGATGGCGAAGGTAGTCCAGCTGGAAACGACGCGTCGCGCGGCGATCTACGCGGACTCCACGCTAAAGGGTGACTACATGATCATGGCTTTGTTCGAGCACATGGAGGATACGTTCAGCGAGATCCTCAAGACGCCCGTAAAGCTTGTGCAAATTTCCAGCGCCATCATTGGCGTGGATGAGTCTCACCAGCAAGCTGCACAGGACCTGAAAGGCGGAAGCAGGCGCTCGAAAAGGCCACAAAGAACCAAGAAAACCTTTGACCCCGATCAAGTTGTTCAGGCCAAGGAGAAGAGGATGGGCACGCCCGCGGGAAGAGCCATGCTGGAGAGCCGATCGCAGCTTCCTGCCTGGCAGAAGCAAAAGGAAATCTCTGACCTGGTCAACAATCATCAGATTGTCATGATCACGGGTGAGACTGGTTCGGGTAAAAGTACCCAAGTCGTCCAGTTCATTCTCGATTCGTCCCCAACCGCCCAGATCATCTGCACCCAGCCACGAAGAATCTCGGCTATTGGCGTGGCTCAGCGAGTCGCCGACGAGCGCTTGGTCTCCACCGGGGATCAAGTAGGGTACGTCATACGAGGCGAAGCGAAGATAGGACCGTCGACCCAAATTCGTTTCGTGACAAGTGGTGTCTTGCTGCGAATGCTGCAAGACAGCGCTTCGCGAGACGAAAGTTCGAACTCTGACTTGGATGGCCTTAGTCACATTGTTGTCGACGAGGTGCACGAACGGTCGCTTGACGGCGATTTCCTGCTCATTCTGCTGAAAAAGCTTGTCCAGAAGAGGCCCAATCTTCGCGTGATATTGATGTCGGCCACCGTTGACCCCAAGCAGTTCTTCGACTATTTTGCCCCCTCAAAAGTGGGATACGTCCATATCACCGGGCGAACTTTCCCTGTTGAACAGCATTTCATCGATAAGGTGCTTTCGTTGACTGGGTATCAACCTGATCAACGCAAAAATAGCAAGGACGGAAGCGAAGAGCCCGAGTCCAACGGCAAGCAGGCCGTGAAAAATAAAGATATCGGCAAGATCATCGGCGCGATCAGAGACAACAGCCCGGGCAGGGTGGACTATGAGCTGGTGGCTGCCACCATTGGCCACATACATAGAACGTTGCAAAGCGAAGGCGACCAACAAGGCAGTATTCTGATATTCATGTCGGGCGCCGCAGAGATAGACCAGGCACTCAGGGCCATACAAAAATCTCCGGTGGCCAGCAAGTTGTGGGCGCTTCCGCTGCACGCAGCGCTTCCGCCAGCCGAACAGAAAAAGGTGTTTAAGACTGCTCCACGCGGCCTGCGCAAGGTAGTTGCAAGCACCAACGTTGCTGAGACATCCATTACCATCTCAGATATTGTTGCAGTGGTGGACACAGGCCGTGCCAAAGAGACGGTGTACGATCCCGAGGCCAATATCACTCGGCTCGTAGATAGCTGGATCTCACAAGCCGCGGCCACACAGAGGATGGGTCGAGCGGGACGAGTGAGGCCAGGAACCTGCTACAAGCTTTACACGGAGAATGTCCAGAACAGTCGAATGTCGCCTCGGCCCATACCTGAGATTCTGAGGTCTCCACTCGAAAATCTCTACCTGAGCGTCAAGGCAATGGGCGTTGACGACGTCGAGCTGTTTCTGAGCAAGGCCATAGATCCACCCAAATCTGTCGCGCTAGGAACTGCGCGGCAAAGCTTGGTAGCATACGGCGCGATAGATCCCATTAACAACAGTCTCACGCCTCTGGGAAGACACATGGCGGTCATTCCCACCGATCCGCGCACTGCCAAGCTCCTGATCCTCGGAGCCATGCTTGGCTGTTTGGGACGGTCCCTGACTGTGGCCGCCATACTGAGCGTTGGCAAACCGCCGTTCATCACTAACAGGAACGATGAGGACGGCAAGAATCGAATCAAAGAGACCTACGGAGTCGAGAACGGCGACCTTATTGCCGCGTGCGAGGCAATTGCAGAGTACGAGAAAGGCACTCACGATCGAGACCTAGTGTCCAGAAGTGTATGCCGAGATGTAATATCTGCTCGAAGACAACTGCTGACCAGTCTTATCCAGATTGGGTTCATCGAGCCGGGAGCGGGCAAAGGAGGCATTGACCATCTTCCTGACGAGCTGCTGAAGCACAACGGCAGCCTTACAGCTGTACGAGCCGTCATAAGTGCATCGCTCCAGCCAAACATTGTCGAGGTCGTCCCTCCTCAACAAAAATTTATGGCGACGTCCGGCGGCACTATCGAGAAAGACGCCGTCGACGACGCTCGCCAGATCAAGTACTACGGCGTCAGCGGCGAGCGCCTGTTTATACACCCAAGGTCGATGATGTTCGGCCAGACCAGCTTCGTAGGGGCAGCGCGCTACCTGAGCTACGGCACCGACATCATGACCACAAAGCATTTCATGGCGGACGTGACGCCAGTGTCCAACTACGGGCTGATTCTCTTTGCATCGAGAATCGGGGTCGACCCTCTAGGGAACGGCTTGATTGTTGACAAGTGGACGGGGATGAAATGCTGGCCTCGTGCCGGCATTCTAGTCCAGTTCCTGCAGCAGCTCTTCGGCACTCTGCTGGACGAGAAATTCAAGAATCCGGGTGCTCGCATCATCGATCATCCTGTTGTCAAGCTGGTCCATGATCTGCTCGAGAACGAGGGCAAGCCTCAAGAGCTCAGCGCATCATAGCACGACCTAAAATCAAGGACCAACCGATTTCCGTGGAAAAGGCTCGACCGAATTTGTTGCGCTCAGACTAAGATTGTTAAAGAAGACATGAACGCGGTTTAATCGGTTGTGGTGCATGAGACCTTGGCATTTTGTGATATATATGTATGATAGGATAGAATACCGGCATCAGCGCCGCAAATGAATGATTTGGTAGACGAAGCTCGAACTGAGATTAGCAGTTCACTCGCGGCGCCCTGCCGGCCACGGTCTATTGTACAATACATTAGTGGATAGATATATAAATCGAGCTGAGATGAGCAGTTTGCACGCGGCGCCCGGCCAGCTATGCATGGGTCGGCGGCTCCGTGCGGTCCGCCTGTACGAGCACCCAACGCAACCCTAACTTGCAGGCAACGGCGGGTCCCTTTCCGCCTCGCCAATCTAGCACGCTATCATCGACCAACGTTTAGACCCTAAAGTGATGTTCAAGCGCGCGACAACCAGAGCTATGGAATTCATCTCGACGAAAGCTGCGCCCCCTCCAGCCGCGCCCTACGCGCAGGCCACGAAGTACAATGGCATCCTATATGTGTCTGGCCAGATCCCGCTGAACCCCGCTGGAAAGATGGTGGAAGGTGACATCAAAGTCAAAGCCCAGCAGTGCTTCGACAACCTCGATGCTATCCTGAAGTCTGCGGGCTCCACGCACAAGGACATCTTGAAGCTCAGCGTCTTCACGACTGACATCAACAACTTCGGCCCGGTCAATGAAGTCTACGTCAAGTACTTCCAGGGCCACACGCCGGCCCGATCATTCATCAGCGTGAAGGAGCTTCCGCTGAAGTCTGATGTAGAGATCGAGGCGATCGCGAAGGCGCCAGAGTCTTAGATATGACGAAGACGTCGTCGCGGCAGCGCGGCGCGCTTCTCGCGAACTATGATATATAATTGCTTATACCAGGTGCTAAGTGTCACATATCCCATCCAGCGACTTTCAGAACTCTGAGTCGGTCCAAATTAATCTTCACGAGGTCGACCACCAACTCTTTGCCGAACAGCGCCTCCGCCTGGTACCTGACCTTCGTGAGGCCATCACGCGCAACGATCTTGCGGAGCAGGCCCATCAGTCGTGGCGAGAACTCGTTGTACCAGCGGTGGTCCCACGCCAGAAGCTTGACCACCTTCTCGATGTTGAGCGGGTCGTAGTCCAGCTCTCTGGCCAGCGCCCGGTGGTTGAAGTACATAGAGAGCGACTTCGAGTAGGCGCGCTTCGCCTGCTCGTCATGCTTCAGGCGCTGAGCGAGGCTGCCGAAAACCTGCCACTCGAGCGCGGACTTGTCAAAGGGCAGCTGCTGGCTGTCAAAATGCAGGGCTTCGCGCTGCCACGCCGAGTACGCGCGCACGTCCTCGAAAAGCACCAAGAATAGTCGGTCTATCCTCCGCTCGCAGAGACGTTTCGAGCGGAGCGTGCGTCTGGCCGGCACCGACCCCTCAGCCTTGGGGCTCGCGTCAGCGTTCGCAGCCTTCGGCGACTTGCTGAAGCTGATGTCTTCCTCCTGGGTCTCGGCTTTCGCCGGGTCTTGGGAGCTGCCCTGGCCGTCCGCGGGCTTATCGCTCTCGCTTGGCAGCTTTTCCTCATTCTTTGCTTCGGAGGCGTCGCCTGAGGTAGCTCCGTTCGCAGAACTGTGAGACTCGGGCTCGGCCGCCGCTTCTTCCGTCGGCGACGCGGGCTTCTCGTCGCTGCCAGTGGCAGAGGCGTCTTTCGTCTCGTCGTCCTTATTTTTATCGGTATTGTCGCCGGCGGCGTTTCCGGAGTCGTCACCGGCATCGTCACCGGCGCTCTGTGCCGCGGCGTCCTGCGCGGCGACATCATCCGCGGTAGCACTCTTGTCGGTAGCGCTCTCCGCGGCGGTACCGGCTGTGGCAGCGTGCTGTTCCGCGCTTTGCGCTGTCTGCTCCGCTTCGGGCTTCCCGGCCGCCTGGTCCTCGTCCTGGCCTTCCGCCTCCATCCAGAAGACTTCGCCTCTGAGCCGCATCAGCTCGTTCCAGCCGACTATCGAGTTGATCGTGGCCAGCAGATCGAACGCTCTCTCCGTAGATCCGCGCAGCTGTGCGCCCGGCAGCCGTGCGAGGGCAGGGTCGATCGACATCGCTTGTGCCGTGGCCGTGTTGCTTTTGTCGGCAGTGAACTGCCAGGCCTCCTCGAGCACACCATCTTCGGGCAGGGGGCAGTGGACTTTCTTGCCTTGGGACAGTTTCTGCTGGTCGACCGGTACGAGCGGGATCAGCGGGGTCGAGTTCAAGGCCAGGAGCGCCTGGTCCCACTGCTCTAGAGCGACGTAGACCTTGCACAGACATTCCCAGGGGTAGAAGTCCGAGGGCGAGGCGGCCACAGCTCGCTTGGCGCAGTCAAGCGCCAGATCCAGCTTGTTCTTGCCCAGGCAGAACTCGGCCTCCAGCGCCAGCATGCGCGCATTTCTTGGCTCCTTTTTCACGGTGTTCACGAGCAGGCCGACGGCATTCACCTCCTGGCTTCCCTGGAGCAAGACCTGCGCCAAAACCTCCTTGGCCTCGATGCGGCCAAGCATCTCAATAGCTGCGGAGTACATTCCCGTTGCTTCTAGCAGCTTGTAAAGTGCGTCCACCATATAGTTACAGTCTAATGTCGGGTTCTGCACCCAGGGGCCTGCACCCACGAGAGGCCCTTTCCAGTAAAGGGCCTCGAACGTTTTCAGGAAAAGCTTCACCCCCGCCTGGTCGAACGGGAACACGTGTCTCGTGGTTTCCATGAAATATGCATCATTGTCTTTCAGCAAAAGGCAGCGGACCATCGCGCTCATGTACAATTCTCGCCAGAGCTCCTCGTCCTGGGAGTCTCCGTCTTCGGCAAGCCCATCCACCGTCATGACGTACATCTTTGTGGAGCCCGGAAATGCGGCTGTCACACGTACGTCTATTTTCGAAAACGCATTCCAAGAGCAGTAGGTGCCCTCCGATACGCGCCATTGTGGTGCGCGGCCAAACCAGAGCTGGTTTTCGCCGAGGTCGCTCGTCAGCGTCGTCAAATATGCTGCTATGGCTGCCGCGCTCGACACATCTACGCCAGTCACAAAGTGGTATGTCGATGACACCTTGGACTTGGTGGTTTTTTGGAGTTCCACCATGTCGGCGGGGCCCAGTGAATGGAACCCGGGCAACGAGAGAGTACGTGCTCTGAGGCATTCGTGGAGCTCGCTCTCCAACACTTCCGGTGTCTGTCCGAACATACGTAGTCAAACGCGACACCACTCTCTCACTACTACGCAGCTAAGACCGCTACGTCTCTCTAAGCGCGTAAGGGATCGGACCCGTCTTGGGTAATCAACACCCATTAAGTTATGTAATCGGCGCCGTGGCCTCATAGACTCCCATCGAAAAGAAAGCCTAAGGGCGGAGGATGTGTGAAGCGTTAATAGCAGAAGCTTGAAACCAAATAAATATACTATGCCTATTGTATATACAGATGTCTGTTCACATGATGTATACTGGAATTGCAGGCAAAAGTGCTTGCAACTACCGGTTTAGATCTCGATCGTGGCATCAAAGGGTCTTGTCATCGTCATGGCGTCCTCGTTCTCGTAGTACCGAGGCTTCGTGCCCGTTGGCAAGAATCCCCAACTGCGATACACAGACTGCGCAAGCTCGTTGGAGCGCCGCACGTCCAGTACGTACACCGAAGCCATCCCGCGGTCATGCATCATGCGCGCAGCCAGCCTTCGCGCCAGGCCCATGCACCGGTAGCTGTGGTGGACACAAAGAATGTCGATAGAGAAGTCGTCATCTGCTGCGCATCTCGAGCCTGCAATCACTCCAATGACCATTGTATCCTGGAGAGCTACGTATGCAAGTGCCTCTTTCTGGAGACAGTACCGTATCAGCGCGGAAAAGCTGAAGCTTGTATCTGCGTGAGCTTCGAGAAGCGCGAGAATGCTATTGATCTGGCAGCTTCTCATCTTCTCGATGCGCACTTCTATGGCCGACGAATTCATTGTGGACCATGAGTGCCCACACGGCGAACAACTGGCAGCAGGCTATGTACCTTAATCTTATTAGCCCACTGGTGGATTCAAACCCGTAACCGAAAACGCAAAGTGACCTTACCCGTACCCTTGAGCCTAACGGGCTCGCACACAGCTGATTGCGTGTCAGTCTCAAATACGACGTGTTCCGATCACGCCTCCGCCCTCTGCCCACGCATGTGTGCGCATACTGCCAAAATACGCGCATCCGGACGCGGCATCCCCAGATTGCAGATAACACGCTCTGTTTACGTGGAGAAATTGAGGGGTGCGAGATGTACTAGCAAGTAGAATTTATAGTAGCGAAATATTTGAGTGGCCACACATGTCCTGGAGGCTCAATGACCTCTGAGATGTAAACAAGAGCCTCTGTTATTGACTTACATTTATGGCTGGCTACAGCACGCACAAGACTGTATTCAACCTCACCACAGCTAGCCTCGTAGAGGCACTTCAAATCTTTGGCAAGAGCAAAGCCAATTGAGTCAATTGCACGATGAACTCCCCAGATTTATGCCTTCGGTTTTCTGGAAATGTTGGGTAAACTTTGGGCAGTGCGCCCCCCCACACTGGCTCCACGTCACGCAACCAGCTTAAACTCCACGTCATAGTCGAAAGCCAGTAAGCTCATATTGAAAAACAGTACCTCGTCTGGGCCTAATCTCAGTGACTGCGGAAAGCCTTGTCCTATTGTCGTCCTCAACCTCCCCAGTAGACTAATGTCGTTCCTTGGGAAACGCGAATCGCAGTCTCCCGATGCAGGTGTACAAATTTATCAAACACTGGGGAACGGCTCCTTCGGCAAGGTTTACCGCGCCTTCAATCCCAAATTGAATAGGGAAGTGGCGGTGAAAATGGTGGAGTTAGACGTCGCCGACGAGATGGAGGAGACCCTAAAGGAGATTCAATTCCTGAGCGAGCTTCAATGCGCACAGATAGTTCAGTATTTCCATGCGACAATTCAAGACACTGTACTGTGTGTGACCATGGAGTACTGCGAGGCGGGCTCGTGCAATGACCTGATGAAGAGAGTAACGAGTTTCCAGGAAGGCACCGTTGCATACATACTCCACGAAGTCCTTGCTGGACTGGAATACATCCACTCGCAAAACAAGATCCACAGGGACCTGAAGTCGGCCAATATTCTGGTGACAAGAAATTGCGGCATCAAAATCGCTGACTTCGGCGTGAGCGCCCAGTTGAGCCTCACTATGCGGGAGCGCCGGTCCTTCATGGGGTCTCCCAACTGGATGGCTCCAGAAGTGATCATGCAGAACCGCTATGGGACCGCAGTAGACATCTGGTCTCTCGGAATTGTTGCCTATGAGCTCCTAACCGGGAGCCCCCCGTACATTGGGTCGCCGCCCGAAGTAGCGATGCACAAGATAGCGCGCGGCAACCCACCTCAAGTGCCGCGCCGAGTCGGGAATAACGCCATAAGTGAGTCCATGGTCTCGTTTATAGCGTTGTTTCTCAGAAAAGATCCTCGACGGCGCCCTACGAGCAGTGTTCTGCTCAATCATTCGTACCTTGAAAAGCACAGGGAGGCGCCCAGCGAGCTCAAATATATTGTCGGAGCCAGGGTGCAGCGAAACGCCTCGTACTACCGGAACATGAAAGCACGTCCGCTGAGCGACCTTGACGAGCTGGCTCCAGCCAAAGGCTCCTATGACCGGAGTCTGGGCAACGGCGCCCAAGAATTCAGCATTGGAGACTTCAGCTTTGACTACCGTACTTCGCGCGCTCTGGCTCCTCCACCGCAGGAGCGGCACTCGGACGACTGGGATCGGCCTCCCCTGCAGCCCGCCCAGCATTTGAACCGGCAAAGAAGAGCGGCCGTGCCTGATCTCAGATTGGATCAGGAGCCAAAACCCGCGACCGAGTCTCCCAAGTTCGATTTGTACATTCGTCTGGTCCATGAGGCGCTGGCTCGCGTTTGCAATCGGTGTCTGGTGCCCGGAGTCAGCATCGACACCCACGAGTTGCAGGAGCTTCTTGACAAAATCAATGCCAAGTATAGCGGGTTTTCGAGGGCGCTGGTGGAGGAAATCTGGCGGTCAGTCGTCGAACACAAGGATCGTATGTGAGTTTGGGCACGGCTTTGGAGCGATAGATTTTTTTTGTAGAACTCGCTATTATAGTTAGATTTGCTTATGTCTTTCAAGCAGCTTATTTATTTTGTGTGTTAGTGTCCAATAACTGCATTATACAGGATAAAATTGTTGGAGCCTTCCCCTTCAGACTCAACGCATCCTAGAGATGATCCTCGTGATACGAGCCGAGAGAGAGACTCTCACGCATGAAGTGTGGAATAGCCGGCCTGAATAGGAGCGAGGCCCAATTGCGCTGTGTTTAGGGGTCACGCTCGGAGGTGCCCTTCAGAGCGCCAGACTTCTTGATGATCACTGGGACCTGCGGGCGGTCTCCTCGACTGGTTTTTGTGCCCTCGATCTTCTTGACGACGTCGAAGCCCTCGAGAACCTCGCCAAACACCACGTGGCGGCCGTCCAACCAAGGAGTCGGCACCGTGGTGATGAAGAACTGGCTTCCATTAGTGTCCTGGCCCGCGTTCGCCATGGAAAGGAGGCCCGGGCGAGTGTGCTTCACGTTGAAGTTCTCATCCGGGAACTTCGCGCCATAGATCGACTTGCCTCCGGTGCCATTGCCCTCAGTAAAGTCGCCGCCTTGGATCATGAACTGCGAGATGACGCGGTGGAAGCCCGATCCCTCGTATCCGAAGCCCTTCTCGCCTGTGGAGAGCGCGCGGAAGTTCTCTGCGGTTTTGGGCGTGACGTCGCCGTAGAGGCCGAACACGATGCGGCCCAGCGACTTGCCGCCCTGCTCAATGTCAAAGTAGACCTTGTCTGTGACCGCCTGGGCGGCCGCGAGCGCCAGTGTTCCAAATACCGCAATAATTGAAGAGATCTGCATGAGTCTAGCTGGTGTGTGTGTAAACAGCTCTGCTGATGATGACGTCGCCTTTACTTGTTGATGGCGATTCCAGGCAAGGGCTAGGACTCGTTACATCTACCACGCGCTGGAAGGAAAGTGCTGGTGTCTAGCCACCTCGACTCCACCCCTAAACCTGGGTCTAAGTCCCAACTGCCTCAGCAAGCTGCAGTCGCGGGTTCTCAAGAGCGCGAGACAAGCACACTTAGTTAGTGTGTAAGGTGTGTGTAGTTGTGTGTGCACGCGTGAGCGTGTGGATGTGTCAGCATCAGTAGCGGCTTCGCTTGCAGTGGAGTTCGAGCATAGCCGTGTGCCTTGCGAGACCTGCAGAAGGAGATCTTGAGCCGTGCTGAGACGCCAACTGGAGCGCGCGCAACGCACGTCTTTCGCAATATGAGCGACGAGGTTTTGCCCCGCGATGTGAAGATCGTGCACCTCATCCTGGCCTCAATGAACATAACGTCCTACCAGGAGAGCGTCCCGCTCCAGCTGCTCGACTTTGCGCACCGCTACACAACGCAGGTCTGCCAGGACGCCCTCGTTTACTCCGACTATGCGCACCAAACCGGCGGGGCGCAGCCCGTCGGGATGGGGCCTCAGAACGCGCAGCTCAGCATCGAGGACATCAAGCTGGCCGTTTCGGCGCGCGTCGCCTACCAGTTCAAGCCAACGATCCCGAAGGACCTGCTGATGACCCTGGCAGCGGAGAGGAACAAGCGCGCTCTCCCGCCAGTGTCGAGCAGCTACGGGCTGCGGCTGCCGCCGGAGAAGCACTGCCTCACCGGGCGCGACCGCGACATTGATGCCGACGACGATGTCGTGATTGCAGGCTACGAGAAGATCGAGCTCACAGGCTCCTCGGAGACGAGCGATGCCGAGACAAAGAATGCGGACCAAAAGGAAGAGCACGAGAAGGCCGAAGAACCCGAGGAGAACACGAGCGAGCACGGAGACGAGATCAAGGAAGAAGATAAACTAGAGGATATGGACATCGACTAAACTGAAAGGTTCTGCTGACCTGAAGGGTTTGCTTGAGAGAGGAAGCAGCAGCGCGCGGGTAGCGCTACTCGTGCTCTGGGCCATTGAAAAGGCCCACCAGAGCCCTCTCCAGCGGTTTGATATCCCTACCTATTAGCACGAGCTTGCACTCACCGTCAGGCTCGTATTCGGCCTTCGTGATTTCGTACGTCTCGCGCACACACTGTACAATTTTGGTGGTCGGGTGGGCGCTGCGTTGGCCGCACTGCAGCTTCGCTTTGGCGCGGTGGATCTCGTAGGAGCGGCCGTCGAGCTCCCTCGACCACAGTATTTTCTGTAAATTAGCTTCGAACCGGTCCAAGCCGCTCTTCTCATTAAAACGTGTAGCGTCGAGCAGAATGACCACGGTTGATATGCCGTGGTTGAAGTGGCCGTGCGTCTTCGCGTCGGTGCTGCGCGCCTCGTCGAGCCCCAGCCCCGACGACGACCGCTGGTGGCACGAGTAGGCATCTATGTTCAGAATTGAGTCGAGAGGCACGGAGCCAAAGCTGCAGCGCGCGGTTTTGGCCGCCCCGTTAATCGCGTGCACTCGAGACTGGACGGCCGCGACCTCCTCCGCTGAGACAGTGTCGACTTTGTTGATCAACACGACATCGGAGCAGGCTATTTGCAGGCTGGCCAGCGGGCCATCGTCGAGAGACCGCATGATAGTTTGGGCGTCCACTACAGTCACAACGCCGTCGAGCTTGACCCTGGCCATGAGGGCGTCGTCCAGCCAGAAGGTGTTCGCGATGGGCGCGGGATCGGCGAGCCCGCTCGTCTCGATGATGATGTTGTCGTACCTCCCGTGTCTCTCTATGAGCTTCTCTATGGCCGAGACACCGGCATCTTTCGCGGTGCAGCACATACACCCGTTGTCCAGCTCGATCCATTGATCAACCTCCGTTCCGTCCGCGTTTTGGTTTCGCAGCGTGAGCGTGCGCTCGATGTCGCTCGTTTGCCCGAACTCGTTCAATACAACGGCTATTTTCTTGTTGCTATAAGTGCTCGTGATGTGCCTCAACAGCGTCGACTTGCCGCTGCCCAGGTAGCCAGTAATGATAGTGACCGGTATGGGTGGCGCCGCACTGTCTTCCTCGGGATGGCGCTCGTTGACGTCTATGAGCTGAGGCGGTAGGTCATCGTCGTCTTCCATGCCTCTTTTTGCCGACCTTCTTGGTGCTCGGCGATCACAGAGATGGTTAATCGAGATGCTCTATCGAGATGCTCAAAACGTACGGCCCTAGCCCTTGCATGTACAGAGATTGGCCGAGTATGGCGGGCGCCTGTAGCCTAAATCCGCACTGCAGCTATCGTTAACTCGCCCACGAGTTTTCCGCACAGCAGCATTTAGTGTTCAATTGGCTAGAACAAAAAAAAGGCATGGAGCAAGTGATGCTAAAACATATTTAACTGGGCAACTCTGTATATTAATAGTGGCCATAGAATATTCAAACTTAGTCCGTGTGAGGCGGCTCTGAGCAGTTTGCCAGGCGGATCATAGCTAGGTCAGACTCTTCCGGGTAAGATGTGGTGCTACGGTACACGCGTCCCGCCCTTTCGCAGGCATGAGTGCTGTTTCGTTCTTTCTCACGCTGTGGCGAGCATGGATGCGGCGATGTCGGGCAAGCGATGACGAGTCACTGAAAGCTCGATGGCAGATCTGGCAGCTATAGGGCTTTTCTCCGGTGTGGACTCGGAGATGGACGGTCAACGCGCTCCGTTGGACGAAGCGTTTGCCGCATACATGGCACACGTTGGTCTTGATTCCCAAGTGAATTTGGATATGTCTGACCAGATCGCTTTTTCGAAAGAAGGAGCGACCGCAGCTTTGACACGCGAACCTGCGACCTATTGTAATGCGGTTGTTCTCCACGGCGGAGCCGTCGAGAACTAGAATGTGCTCACTCAGCGCTTGCGAGGTGAAATGCTGTCTCCTTTCTGATTCCAGCCTCTGCTGTTTGGCCGCCGGCTCCTCTAGTGACTGGTGCGGAGCTTTCTTCAAAGCCGTTTCGAGAGAGGGGATCTCTCCTTGGGGGCTAGTGCTCGCCTGAGGGGGGGTCGGATAGCGGAACTGGGCACCGCTGTCCTTCGAGGGAAGGTAGTGCGGGCTCTCTCTGACCAAGACCTTCTGGGGAAGAGGAAGAAGCTCTGAGGAAACCACATATTGTCGCTGATCGTGGCAAGTGACGCAGTGATTGCAGAACGCAGGCCGCCCCCGCTCAGCTAACCTTGAAATCTTCTCAAAATTCTGATCGCGCAATTTCGCGTAGTGTCCGATCGGAGAGGCTGGCGGCGATAGGTGCTTCGTGAGAACAATGCACGGTGGCTCTAAAGGCGTCATTCGTGGACTTGGCTGGCCCTGGCCACGGGGCCCCTCAGCTTTCTGAGGTCGTTCCAGCCCATGCACAATCTTGCTAAGATCCATCACTCACTAGCGTTATTAAACTTGAGACGTTTCTTCTATCAGAGGATACGCTACTCGTGTATGATCTCTTTAGTGCTCAGATGAGGATTTATTGAGATACATAAAGCAGAATATAACTTGCGGTCAGACGAGCGGTGTCTACTCCCATGGTCTATGATATGTCTCAGTTGGCATCGATACGATGCAATCAGTATGCGAGTCGGGTGCATCATATTAAATACACACACCTAAATCGAGACCCTGATAGGAATTATCAAGACCGGCCAAACCATACCCCTGCACCCCGTCCCTTCCACTAAAGCCCTGGAAGGCCAAGAAGAGCCAGTGCTGAAAAATACGTGGCAGTTCTGTCTTATTTCTAGCTGTTAATAGTTTATGTTTGTATTCAGAGTCATGGCACTAAACAAAAGTTTGTGGCTATTCGAAGGTGCGCATATGTTGGACGATCGGTCGAACGATCGGCTTGACGCGTTGCAGCCCTAGCAAGTGCATGCATGATCGGCTCTTGCAGCTCAGTATCTTTGAAATGAGTGTGACACACTCTACCACTCTGATATTTCAGACCTTACTCGGATATTAGGGTCATGTGAAACCTGCATGAAAATAATACTTTGAGAATCGGAAGGCGAGCGCATGCAAGGCAGGAAGGAAAATAAACACAGTGATCGGAACGTCTTTGGTGGCAAAATTCGAGTGAAGCACACGCTCAGTAAGACATCAGGCTCGAATGGCTCCCAAAGCGCTGCTAAACTCGCGAATTTATCTACTTATGTAGTGGTGATCTGAAAGTATAGCTTACGACGCGGTTAGGGTGTTTATCAACGGCGGTCTAAGGGCACTGCATGCATGGAGTATTATGAAGGTGCGCATTTGTTGAAGCCATGCAGCAGTCTAGGAACGTGAGAACAGCCTCATGCCGCACAGACACTGTTTCGTCTGGGTCTAGAACGGAGTGATATCTCCCCCCCTTCCTTTTCCTCCTTACGGCGATCCTCAAAACAGTGATGTCGAAATCTTTAAACTATCGTGACAGTACTAATTACACGTGATACCTAAAAGCACTATACACTTCGGCGTGATCAATCATTGACGCGGCTCTGCGAAGGCCGCTCTCTCGACGCGTGCGCTAATCTCCAAGTGTGTATCGTACAGCGATCGCATACAGCTGAGAGCAGCGACCAAAACAGAACCTGCTGCGATCACTTCATGCGACTCGCGCGAACACCGAAACTTGATGAATTGATCGGTCGGCTGGAGCAGGCGAACGCAGCCGTTAGCGCCGATCAGTACGGCGACGGCTGGGTCGAGCATAAATACGCCGTCGAGCTGGGCCGAAAGCACGGGATTTCACTATCCACTCTGTTGCGGGGCACTAGCATCTGCTGGGACGTCAAACCGCCTCCCCCGCGCCCCAAAACGCAGGAGTACTTGGCACTGATGGAGCGGCTAAAGCGGGAGGAGGAGGAGCGCGAGTACCAGAGCCTCGTTCAGAGTAATTCCTCGACAATTGACTACCCGAGCGTGAAAGCCATAACGAAAGAGGTGAACGAACAGGTCACCACCATTTTCAACGTGCTCGTCTCGGTATTTGCAGTGGCCTGGGCTTTCTGGTACTGGTGCTCGAGCTGGCAGATCGGCAACCGCATACTCGTGAGCCTGTTTGCGGGCGCATTCATCTGCGTGACGGAGGTGGTCCTTTTAGCGGGCTACAACCGGCGAATAAGCGAGGCGAAGGCCAAGCGCAGAGATCGCGCAGATACAAAGCGCGTAGTGAGCGAGCTAGTCTTCGACGAAGGCGCTCGGGACGAGAAAACCGGGCGCCGGCCGGAGCCAGGAAGCAGAGAGACTGGCGATCTTGCGGACCCTAGGCGCGAGACAGCTGCGCACGAGAACTTAGCGCGCGGGAAAGCCGCAACTAAGAAAATCGCGCCATCCAAGAGGGCGGCCGGCCCGCCGGGAGCCGTGCTGCGGTCGCGGCGGCCGTCTACTTAGCCGCCTTCTTCGAGACACTGATGTTAGGCGGCGCCGGTTGCAGCGACTTGTAGGCAAGAGGGCCTCCTTTCTTGCGGGTGAGGCGCCACTTCGCGATGAGGGTGTAGAGATGCCGTGGCTTAAACTCGGGCCACAGCATAGGCACGAACTCGATGGCGCACGCCGGCCCGATCTCCCACACCATGAAGTCGCTGAGCCGCGTCTCGCCCGATGTGCGCACGAACATGTCCAGCGGCCCCGCGTCAGCCAAGTAGCGGGCTCTGTCGAAGTCCTCCGGCAGCGTGCGGTTTTTCGCGGCTGAGGTGGCAATGGCGTGGGCGAGGTCGTCGCGCGTGGTGTACGGGGCGCAGATGTTCAGGAGCATGCCGGTGTTGTTGGCTGTGGCGCCCTCGATGGCCTCGATCCTCTCCACGATGTCTGGCGCGAGCATCGCTCGGTTACCGGGGAAGCGGACGCGCCAGCCCATCTTCTGCGCCGCCGTGTCCTGGCCGTGGACTATGTTCCAGAGGTTCGTGCGCACGAGGTCGAAGAGCGCCTGCGACTCTTCCTTGGAGCGGTTGAAGTTCTCGATGCTGAACGCGTACACGGTGACGGCGCGGACGCCGAGGCGGCTGCAGGCGACGCACACGCGAACCATGGCGGCGAACCCCTCGATGTGGCCCTGGTTGCGCGGGATGTTCCGGTTGCGTGCGTAGCGCCGGTTGCCGTCCATGCAGAACGCGATGTGCGCGGGCACCTCGCCCGAGTGCGCGACGGTGCTGGCGAGGTACTCGTCTGCCCAGTCGTGGAGCCACTCGCGCGCGCCGATGACGTACTGGTGCTCGCCGATGATGACGCTGGTTTTTGTGAAGAATTTCCGCATGGCCGCTCAGCAGAGGACGCGCGCAAGGGGCTTTAATAGGCGCGCGACGGGCGAGGTGTCGCGAGCTAGCGCGCGGGGCCTATTTAGAGTTGTTTGGCCGGGCCGGCCAAACAAGCGCGCTTAAACAAGCTGCCGGCGCCACGGCCCCTCACTGGTTGCGCTTAGTCTGCAGGCTGGCCGGCGCTACTCTGTCGCTACTCTGTCGCCACTCTGCCGTATGTAATTTCGCTAATTGGGGACTGCTAATACAGAGCGTGGGTGTCGCTTCTGGAAGCGCACAAGCCTGAAGCGGCGGGCGTGCTTGCGACCATTGACCCGCAATAAATCTATCACGCTTTACCAGTCAAACGCTTGTTCACAAATTGTACTATGATTTTTACGAACTAGTTTAGGCAGAATCAGCCACTGTCTTTAGCGACTTTGGACTCAAGAAGCGCGGGTTTCTAGAAGATGGTGTTTACTCAACATCGCGACGCGCATAATATTACTTAAGACACTCGTGCGCGGCGACACTTAACCCTGCACCATCCTGCTGGCGACGGCACGACACCTACAGCAAGAACAGTAGAGAGAATGGCAAACACGAAGGCGGTCATTTTGGTCGGCGGCGACACGCGCGGCACGCGGTTCCGGCCCGTGAGTCTGAGCGTGCCGAAGGTGCTCTTCCCCGCGGGGAACCGCTCGCTGCTCGCGCACGCCGTGGAGGCCTGCATCGACGCGAAGGTCTCGGAGATTCTGCTGATCGGCTACTACGAGAACAGCGTGTTCGACCAGTTCATTGCCGACACGAACCGGCAGTACCCGCAGGTGACGATCCGGTACCTGCGCGAGTACAAGGCGATGGGCACGGCCGGCGGGCTGTACCACTTCCGCGACCAGATCCTGCGCGGCTCGCCCGACAGCTTCTTCCTCATCCACGCGGACGTGTGCTCGAAGTACCCGCTGCAGGAGCTTCTCGAGCTGAAGAACGAGAAGGACGCGAGCGCCGTCGTCCTGGGCATCCGCGTGCCGAAGCAGATCAGCGTGAACTTCGGCGCGATCATCACCGCGGACGGGCTGGCCGACTCGACGGAGCAGGACCCGCTGCGCGTGCTGCACTTCGTGGAGAAGCCCGAGGAGCCGCTCTCGACGCTCGTGAACGGCGGCGTGTACCTGCTGAGCAGCAAGGTCTTCGACCTCATCGGGCAGGCCAAGACGAAGCACGAGAAGAACGAGGCGCTGCTCGACGACTTCGACGACGACCTGCTGCAGCTCGAGCAGGACGTGCTGCCGCAGCTCGCCGACGAGGGCAAGCTGTACGTGCACACAACGACGTCCTTCTGGCGCCAGGTGAAGGAGGCGTCCTCCGCGCTCGTCGCGAACCGCCTCTACCTCGACGAGACCCAGGCGGAGTCGCCGGAGCTGCTCGCGCAGGGACCCAACATCAAGAGCCCCGTCTACATCGACGCGTCGGCGAAGATCGACCCCACGGCGGTGCTCGGCCCGAACGTCACGATCGGGCCCGGCGTGACGGTCGGCGCCGGCGCGCGCGTGCGCGACGCGGTCATCCTCTCGAAGGCGCAGATCAAGTCCAACGCTGTGGTGCTCAACTCGATCCTGTGCCCGGAAACGCGCGTCGGCAAGTGGGCGCGCGTCGAGGGCTCGCCCGTCGGCATCAACGAGTACGAGTCCTTCGTCATCAAGGACGGCGTCAAGGTCCCGCGCGTGGCCATTCTGGCGAAGAACGTCTCTGTGTCGGACGAGATCCATCTCCAGAACTCCGTTGTGCTGCCCCACAAGGACCTGAAGGCGGACGTCAAGAACGAGATCGTCATGTAACGTCTGCGCGCGCTCGTCTGTCCCGTACACACCCTTGGTACGGCCTCCGCAAGGCCCTCTGCGAGACTCTGGCAGGACTCTATCTCTACCCAGCGTTCGCAGGGCTTCTCCTGTAAAGGCTTCTGAAGGCTAGGCCTTCCGGCCCTCCTGCGAGGCTCCTCCCATTCGGCTCCGTCCGGCTCCATCAGACTCCTTCAGCAAGGCTGCATGCATGCTCAAGTATAACGTCGCCGCGGGCCTCCAAGCTTCTCTCCACTACTCGTCACATTAATATAGATGCGTTACTTAGCTGCACTAACTCCCAGCACTTTGGTGGACGAATTCCAGCTGTACTTCCAGACGGGTTCTGGCAGTAGCGGCGGCATGTCTAGCGTCATCGCAGGCTCGTCAGAAGCGATCTGCGGCGAGCTTACGCCGAACGCCGCGCCGAACGCCCGCGGCGACGCCAGCGGCGTTACAAGCGGCGATACCAGCGGCGATACCAGCGGCGAATCCAGGTCTGACGCCGCAGACGACACGGTGAGAGTCGGCGATGCCGGCAGCGACGTGGATGAACGCCGCACGGGCCAGCGTGCCGCAAGATCCGTGAATGTATGCGTAGGCACCGGCCGCGGCGCGACGGCAGACGGTGCGATGGCGGGCGGCGCCTTTTGCGCGGTGGGTGCTTTGGCCCGCGGGTCCGCTAGCGGGTTCGCTAGCGGATTCGCTAGCGCCTGCTCGCGCTCTCTCTGCTCGCGCTGCCACTCGTAGGTGCGGCCAAACTCCACGAACTCGACCAGCACCCGCTCCTCCTCCAGCACGTCGAAGCTCGGCTCTGCGTCCTCCTCGGGCACGAGCTGCGTGCGGTCGGCCAGGCGGGCGGTCGCGTCGCGCACCTCGGCGGTGAGCATGAGGAGCGAGCGCGCGCCCTCGAGGCTGCTCAGATACGTGTCGCGCAGCGCCGCCTCCAGCGGGCGCAGCCGGCTGTGAAGGTTCTCCTCGATGGCCGCGAGAGAAACGCCGGCCTCGGCCAGGCGCCGCGGCGCGTGCTCCGACATGCAGAGCGTGACGAGGCTCAGGCTCTTGCTGACGGTCCTCGCGACAAGGGCCGGATCGCGCGCCGCAGCCGCCGCAGCGAACTCCGCGTCTGACGCCGCGCTGAGGCTCCCACCGGTTTCCATGCGGAACTCGCTTTGCGACTCCGGGGTAGACTCGCCATGAGATTCCGCGGTGGAGAACTCACCACTGGACTCTGCGCAGGATTGCGCGCCAGCCTCCGCACAGGTTTTAGTCTGGGAATGGTCGGAAGGGTCTGCGTGCGATCGCGCCGCACTCGCGACGCTGTCGTCAGACATGGCGAGCACGAGATCCTGGATGCTGGCGGCCAGCGCCTCGTAGTTGTTGTGGTCCTGCCAAGGCTGCGCAAGCTGCTCCTTGACAAGCGCATACTGCGGGTAGTCCGCCGTATCCATGAGCGGCATGTTCAGGCGGACGGCAGCGATCGAGCTTCTAATGCAGGCCTCGATGTTCTGCTTTAGATACTGGATCTCGTGCATTTTCTCCTCGCGCTGCAGGAAGCGGTGGCACTTCTGCGAGTACGTAAACTCGGCCTGACGCAGGTCGCTGACGGCCTGCGTGAACTGCTGCAGCGCGTCCTCGATAGGCTGGTTCTGCCGCGCCGCGAAGAATTGGACGTCGAGGCAGCTCTGCAGCGTGGCCTGCGCGTGTTCCACGAGCCGGACGTACCGCCGAAACCCCAGGACGTGGCGCAGCGGCGCGACGCGCGTCCGCGTCGCAACGAGTTCGGGCGCTTCGGCGCCGTCGCAGCCGTGGAGCTGCTGCTGCTGCTGCTGCGCCAGCTCGAGGATCTCGGGCAGCACGGCGCACAGCCGTGGCCGCCGGCCCGCGCGCCGCGCTTGGCGGCTGCGGTCGGACAAACTGCGCATCAACTTCTGCCTCTTGCGGTCGATAAGGCCGCCCAACCAGTCGCGCACCATCAGGGATGGACAGAGTCTAGCTGGCTTGGCACAAGACTAGACTGGGTGCTCGCAATTCGTAGACGCGGTGAGTGAGCTGGCACGTCCCCTCCCCTGCGCGCGGGCTACTCGCGACACCTATGTCTCAACAGGCCCTTGACGAGCCCTGGACGAGCCCTACGGGCTCTCTAGGGCGCCGATGTCTCCTGCATTCGTTATTTTGTAGGATTAACGTATATTTAAAGTTGGTTTACAGTTTAGCTCGCGCTGGTTTACGGAGAGCTCAACCATGGCCCCGGTGTTTTGTTCGGATATGTGGGCAAAACTGGGTGCACACCCGCCGACAGCAGCCATATGGGTAGCCAAATCCACAATTGACCTCGACATGCTGCGCCGAACTCTAGCCATATTTATAATGGGCAAAATAGTTAGTATTGCTTTTCGCTTCTCTTTTTTATTTACGTTGTCGACCGCGTCGAAGGCGGAGCGCCCCGGCTTGGCACTCGCGCTGGCGCCGCGCCGGGGCAAGGTCTGCAACACGTCCGCGCATCCAGGACCAGGACGCACCCGGATGTCTTTCGCGCAGAGCCTCGCGAAGACGCTCGGCCCGCCGCCGCAGGGGTCGGCGCACGCGAAAGAGCTTGAGTGGCGGCGCCAGCGGTGCAGCACGGGTCTGGGCATCGACCTGCTGCTGGGCTACGCCGGCGTCGAGGACGCGCGCGGGCGCTACCCGACGGCCGGCCGCGACGAGCTGCCGAAGCTCGTGGAGGCCATCGAGGCCGGCGGCCGCGGCCGCGTGCACCAGAGCCGCGCGCTGCTGTACCTGCTTCTCGACTTCAGCGGGGCGGGCGGCTCCGGCGGCCAAGCCGGCAATGCCGGCGGCAACAGCGGCGAGGCCAACAGCGGCGAGCCCACTAGCGGCGACGCGCTGACGGTTGCCGCGTACTACGCGTCGCAGGTCTGGATGAGCGGTCCCGAGCAGTCGCTCGTGCGCGCGCTGTGGCTGCTCGACCACGGCCAGGCGCCCGCGGCATTGGAGCTACTCGGCGCGCCATACAGCCTCGAGGGCGCGGACCTGCTCGACGACTACGTCGTAGCGGCGCTCGCGGACCAGCGGCCCGGCGCGGTCGCGGGCTTTCTGGCGGGCCGCGGCCCGTCGCCGGGCTCGTACGCGGTGCTCGTGAAGTCGCTGGCGCTGAAGGGCAAGTTCGCGGAGGTGCTCGACATTGCGCGGTCGCAGCAGAGCACGCAGTTTCTGAAGGAGATGACGCGCGCCGCCGTCGGCGACAAGCAGACGGCGCTGACGCTGACGCAGCTGCCGTGCACGGCCGCGGAGTGGCGCGTCGTCAAGGAGGAGCTCGAGCACATCGTGCTGACGGCGTCGCCCTCGCAGGGCGACGTGAACGCCATGACGGCGCTGGCGAAGGATATTCTGCTCGTGCGCGCGCTGCACACGGGCGACACGCGCACGCTGCACGAGCTACGCGGCAGCAGCGAGGCCGCGGACCTGCTCATTCAGAACGCCACGGCGGCGTAGTCCGCCCCTGCATGCGTGCGCTCGTCGCGCACAGCGCGCGCCAACCGCGGTGTAGAACCCACATCGCACCCCGACCCCACTTCGATCAGCGTCGCCAGCGTCATCAGCGCCGCCAGCGTCGCCAGCGTCGCCAGCCTGTACTCTAATTGCAACTAATATAGCCTCTTAACATTGCTGTCTTTTACGTTTTGAGCTTCTCGTCTGGAGCCTTCACTAGAACCTACTCTAGAGTGTTCCTTTAGAGGCTGTCTGTAGACTACGTTGGAACCAATCTTTGAATTTTAAGAGACTTTTCTATGGACGGCTCCAAAGACTTCTCTGGAGTCTGCTCTGGAGTCTGCTCTGGAGTTTACTCTGAGTCTACACTGTCTACTCTGGCGTCGGGCGCCTACTGGTGCGTTCAGCGGCGCGTCGGCGCGGTTGCAGGAGGCGGTGCGCGATGCAGTCCGCGCTGCGGCATGCCGTTTTTTCTTCCTAGTCTATCAGCCCGCTCAGTTGCGCGAGATGCTCCAGAGGCGGCCCTCGTCGGCCAGCACGCGGACGAGGAACTCGATCTCGCCCCGGCGGCGGCCCTCCTCGAGCCAGTCGCCGGCGATCTTTTTGGGCCAGCCCTGCAGCGAGTTGACCTCGGCGACGGCGTGCTCGACGTCGCCCTGCTGCAGGTACGTCTGCGTGCGCGCGAGCACGCTCTCGACGTCCTTGCCCTCGGGCAGGCCCTCCTTGCGCGCGAGCAGCTGGCTCGCCGCGAGCGAGCCGAGGTGGCCGGCGATGCCGGCGTCCGGCGGCGCGAGGCTCGCCTGGCGGATCTTCGGCTCGATCAGGCTGAAGCGCGCCGCGAGCTGCGCGTGGCTGAGCACGCCGTACTTCTTGACGCTCGGCGAGACGGCGTCGGCGACGGCCTGCACTAGCGGGTCGCTTGGCAGCGCGCGCGTGAGCGCCTCGATGTACGGCTTCAGGGGCACGACGTCGGCGCGGCCGAGCACGCGCTGCAGGTTGCCGAGCTCCACGAAGAACGACACGACGCCGTCCTCGCTCTCGAGAATGCGCCCGCTGCTCAGCATCGCCTCCTGAAGCGTCTCTATGTCTTTCTTGAGCTCCGCGATCTGGCCGAGGCGGCCGTCGCGCTCGTGCTCAACGAGGTCCACGACGTGGCTCTGGAACTGCTTCTTCAGCTCCACGTACTGCGCGCTGATGCGGTTGTTCGCCTGCGCCACGGCCTTCTGCGTCACCGCGTCAAGCGCGGCCTGCAGCCGGTTGTTGTACGACTCGACGAGGTTGCGCTTCGCGGCGAGGTACTCCTTGTCCGCGCCCGCGCGCGCCGCGGCCACCTTGTCGTCGACGTCGCGGCCGTACTTGCGCCGCAGGTCGTCGCGCTGCTGCTGGATCGCCGTCGACGCGGCGCGCACGGCCGACACGAGGTGGCCGAAGTACGCGTCGTCCGCGAGGTTTACGCTGTGCGCCTGCATGCACGCCTGTACGGCGTTCGTCACGTCCGCCAAGACCGAGTCGAGCTCGAGGTTCTGCAGCGCCTCCGCCGCCGTCGTCAGCAT